>CM026280.1:17068326-17200373 GCA_014851415.1 Cnaphalocrocis medinalis
ACGTGCGTCGCATCGGACACGACCTCGCCTTAACGTAGGCCCTACGTCTTGCCGAGCTTCATTAAATCCTACAAGTTCTACAGCCATACGTCGGATTACTTTTTGATTAAATATGGTGAAATTTGAATTTTGATGGCGTAAGATCTAGCAGGATAAAATTACGGGTACAGTATAAATAATTATTCTTTGATCGCACATGAAAAATTAAAATTGAGAATCTACTTATAATGCGTCCAGACAGTCTTACCATGTTTAATACCCATAAAAGATATGATACCCTATGACATAAACGGAAAATGGCGCCAATCAATTTTATAAAAGTAAAAAAAAAGCAAAATGGTCACTTATGTCATTAAAGGCCTGAAACGTAACAATATCCGACGCCCCATCGGGTAGCATCAGCACCAAGTAAGATAAGTGATTCCCTTGACGGTGTATTTAGGTTCAATTCCCTGCAGTTCCCAGAATTCTCTCTGGCGTTTGACCGCTTTGACAACTTACTGAGAACAGCCGCAGTTCTGCGGTAAACTTGAAATGTTTGCCTGCCTGCAGCCGTAAATGTTTTCCATACACACATCTCTCTTTAATGGCTTTCTACAGCAGTAGCAAAATAAGTAATTTTATCGACTGCAGTGCCGACACACAAAAATTTATGAAAAAATGTCGAATACATTGCGACATGATAATTGAGGCAAACGAATGGAATTAATTTAGTTGGCTCCAATTTAATGAAAAAATATTTTATTTTCAATGTAAATTCGAATAATTACTTGGTATCAATCAATTTCAGCGGCATAAATAATGGCTGTAGGATTATTTGCATTATGCACATTGAAACTGGTTCCCTCAAAAGCGATTAAATTCATTTCACGTATATTGAATGCCTGCTATGACTTATCAGTATTAGCACCTATTTTGTAAAGATAAAGAACGCACCGCGGCAATGAAAGAAACGGCTACGGAGTTGACTACGAGCTACAACTGCTACGAACCTAGCTGCTACGAATCCAACACACGTCATATCGTAGCACTTATACGTATTGTAAAACGTCTTGTGGCTAGCCAAAATATCAATTTGAATGAATTTGGCATTTTATGAAGTTATATAATTAACTTATTCAAAATATCTATAACTAACTTTTTCAAACGCTTTCAGTCAGTCAGTGTGGAATTGTGTTATTATTGTGTGTATTATTATCGTAAGTTAGACTCAATCGTTCAAAATCTATGTAAAGGAAGCTAGCATCCCAGCCGGCCACTCCGACCTTCAGCAGTCAAGTTTGTTCCGTAATTCCCTCCTGCCAAACAGTTAAGCATGTTTGAAATAGTATCCAAAGTATTTACATAGTTAATCCATTCCGTAAATGAATATTGTTGAGCCGGCGTCTGCAATTTATGAGCCAAACGTCTAATATAATTAAAGAAGTGCCGGCCGAAGGGAACCTTGTAAGAATTCCACTTAAAAGTTCCCCGGACGGACCGGCCCGATGAGGGCGAACAAAATGCTATTGAATTCATAATTTCACAGTTACTTATTCCGACGGGTAAAGAGTTTATAATCATTTTAACCTTATCTTCCTTAATTTCAAAAGCGGAATTGTGGTGTTCAATGTTCCTCTGTTAATTATTTCCAAAAATAGATAGGGAAATAGCAACTTAATTTTTAGCACCAACCAAAGAATTCATATAAGATGTCGTTCTCTATAAAGACGACAGTTTAAATATAAATAAATAATAAGGGTTTCAAATATCAACCTATAATACTGCTACTGGGCAAAGCCCTCCATCACGCTTATCAAGTTAGAAATCAAGTCATCGTTGCTATGATGGGATTGAGCTTAATTACCACGCTTGCCTAATGATCACAAACCCGAGATATGTAGAAAAAATACACTTTTTGCTCGACCCAGTAGAAGAAAAAGTGCTGAAATGGCTCTAGATAAAATTTTTGATTATATGTAATGTTTGTTTTATGACAGACATAGAATTGTTTCAAGTATTACTTGAAACCCATGTACACTCAAAACAGTATTTACCATTATGTGAAAAATAAAACGCTGGACCAAAACCTTAAAGTTTTAAACCCCATTCCCATTCTGTTGAATCCGAATCCGAAATTGCTAATAAAAATAAATCGGATATCTCACCCAAACACAATTTCTACATAAATAATATTATATACGTATAGTTGGAAATCCTCATCTTCTCAATACTAAATCAAATTCGACGTAAAGAAGTATCTCTAAAATATACGCAATTTATTTTCAATACGTTATATGATCGATTTTAGCATTATAGCTATTGCCAGAGAAGTTGAGACGGGATTTTCATCATCCACTTCTCATCTGGCAGACAAAGTAACCGTTCTTTGCCGT
Organism: Cnaphalocrocis medinalis; assembly: GCA_014851415.1. Classification (NCBI taxonomy): domain Eukaryota; kingdom Metazoa; phylum Arthropoda; class Insecta; order Lepidoptera; family Crambidae; genus Cnaphalocrocis; species Cnaphalocrocis medinalis. The sequence goes on from CM026280.1 coordinate 17,070,702, forward strand.
ACGTAAGTATAGATTTCCGATTGTGGAGCTAGATAACAGATAATCGCTAATAATCCCGCTCAATCCCCGCGCTGCTCGTACCTGCGCCTAGTCCACTGCTTCCCAACAAATAATAATGTAGGAGGATTTTTAATGTCTTGGAAACTTTTTCTGGTCACTATTACTCGTGTTGAAAAGTTTTTCTTAACCTAGTACTAATGTACTAGGTTAGTGAAATATGAAAAATCTATCGAATGTGTATGGGACGACGAATTTTTTTACCTTATGTTTCCTAAGAAAAAGATATTGTTTTAATAGCACCAGTATAGTACCCACGATAAGTTTCTGTGATGTGGTAAAAAAAACGGTGTAATAGAAGAAGGTATTCGGACAGAGTTTAATAATGATTGCGAATGTCACTACTGTACTGTTTATTTTCAAACACAGAGTTTTGCGGCAGTTTTGAGAAGTCCGGTTAGGTAGGGGTCAAGAGTTGAGGGAGAAAAGAGCGTCGCACCCGTCACTGGTGTAAGAAGATGGCACTTTTTTAGGTTTAGAAGGCAGCGAAAGTGCACTACCAACTTTTAATCCCCTTCCCCCGATTGATCGTACGCACCGCAGGCGCTGCTTTACGCTGGTCTTCTAATAGGCTGTGGTATCACTCTGGTTCAACCGGCCCAGTTATGCTGAAAATTGGCTCTACCACGGTATTTTTTTTTATTTGCCATGGTTTTTTTTTAATTGGTTGCAACGTACTATTTGGGAACCAATGGTGTTTCTATCTGCGCGAGGGACTGATCGGCGATCAGTCGCGACGGCGCGGCGTCTGCGCCTAATTGAAAGTGTATCCGAGAGCTCCCCAGTGTAGGCCTGTCTATTGTAAGTGCATGTAAAAGTTTTAATTGACACAATGGATTTATAGTAACAGCCTAATGTTGGTGGTCTTTGACCCCCGTGGCTCAGGAAGCACGACAAGCTATTGTTCACGGTCCGGTATTTGAACAACTAGACACATAGGGATTTTGTACGTAAAGTTCATGTACTTAAAATGCATTTTCTTATCTAAAACACAATCGGTTTCTAAAATCAATTACTTCTTCCTGATTCAAATTCTCGACACTACATTAGTGGCCTGTCCTATTTCCTCTTTTTGAGAGAGGTACGATCGTATAGAGTGGTCCATCTGCAGGTTTTCATCCCGCTCGCTGCATACTGGAGCAGGGCATCTGCCGAGCTCTCGTCCCGGAGAGGCCCCGGCTGAGATTGCGCTCGCTGCTTTAATCTTGTCGGACGGTCCCAATCGTTGCCCGAATTCATTCACTCGTTTGCTGGCATTTTAACTAGTTTTCTTAGTATAGGAGGATAACGACATTTTTTATTTAGAGGACGCGTCTCTAAGCTGAAATTGAAGCTAATATTCCAAATACCTAAGTAGTATTAATTTGTGTTGAACGAACTGCTATTGAAATCATAGAACAACACATACCTACATCGAGCTGCCCCGAAAGAAGTACATAGTTCTAGCTCTTATATTAACTAGCTGATTTTTAACGAAGGAGCCACAAGTACTAAAATAAAATTTTGAACAAACACGAATGTTAGTCTTGAATAGGAATCAAATTCATGAGGTGGTTGACGTATATCTAAGATAACTTTGTAAACTTTGCACTAAACTTATTATTTTTGCATGTACCTACGAGTATTTGTTTATTAATCATCTAGTATTCTGATAAAAACAAATGAAGTAAATTTAAATAATGATGATTTCATAAACAAATACTAGATAGCAAATAAATTTAAACCAAAACATAATGTCAAACAACGTGTACAAGGCTTTAGTGAGACAAGTAAGTAATCCACTAATCTACTCTTGGCAGTTCTTCCAGCGTAGTCAATAAATCAGTCACCGCCCGCACTACGGCTCGCTCCCGGCATTCAAACCGGCAGCGATCTGTCGCAAGCGCCGAGGCTTCGTTTTCAATCGCGTCCCCGGAGTACCCCGGTACCCCGAAGTACCACGGTACCCGGAGACAATATGGACTGATGGAACAATGAAACGATCGCGCTAACTATTTCAACTTGGCTCTTATGTTGCTGTCTATTTCTGCTACGCTAGGAAATAGGTTCCAAATATACACAAATGTGTTTTGGTAATACTGGGATGCTAGATAGTAAAGATCTGGACTAGGATATTTTAAAATAGGTAAGTATAAGAAAATACTTATGAACCGTTTTTTCATGTCAATCACTTCTTGTCATGTCTGAGTATCTTGCTAATAATTTACAAATCTGACCTCATTTTTTAAATAATACATTACTTAGGTACCAACTGTGACTGTAGAGTAACTAAGAACTACACTAAAAAAACTTAATCTATTGCATCTGTAATGTCGCAGTTGTTACAAATATCCAAGGGCGACGACGATCACATATCATCAAGTGAGCCGTCTGCTTGTCCGCTATAATAAAAAAAATACAATTTGGCATTTCGGATCACGTATACGTCATGTTTTTCAGCAATAATCTTTGATTGGTTTATTCTCATGTGAACCCTGTTTAACAGTACATTTCTTTTCAAAGTAGCCATATCTTAAGTAAAAACCCACCTGAACCCTCCGAGGATTTTTTAAGTGCAATATTTACTTAAGAATAAATTGCAAAGAATTGCTATACCAAAAATAAAAATTAGCCATATCTTATTCTGAGGATGCCGTATCTATTTCAATACGATCGACGTTCCCTTATTACCTTAACTTCGTAAGACGTCCCGGGCCAGGTGTCAGCGCGTTGCACTCGCCACTTTCCCTGCCGCCCACGACTCCCAGTTCCCGCTTATTGATCCCTGCCGCTGCCCAGCGGTTCATTGAACAGAAGCCCTTTTGTGACTCCTTGCAAATTACAGACTCCACTTCGCAACAAATTGCTGTGAAAATGTATGCTACAATTTTAGATGCTGACCTCGTCTAGGCGGGCTTTATATAACTATAGAAGCAATGGATCGTGAAATTGTGAAGCAGACGATGATGGAAAACTTCAGTTTAATTCTTGTATTTCGATCTCTAAAAATAAGTTTTCGAATTTGCTAACTTTGAAGCTGATTTCACTCAGCTTGTTAGTTGTTATTAGCATTAATGATAGTATGTACAGGAATTCCCGAATCAATTCAGACAAACTTATTTACGAGTATTATGTAGTAGGTATATCTAGTCTAGTTTCCTAAAGTTGTATTAGGATGTTTATCTCCTTCAATTTTCTGAAAGACAAGTGTACTGACCATATCAGCCGCATGACTGGTGCCCTGGTTTGTTGACTGTGTTACGAGAAACCGCTCTTCTATAACGTCAGACAGGAGCTGGATGCGAGCAGCCAAAATCGACGAAAGCGAAAACTTGGAGAGGCCTATATGCATCGTGGACTGCAAGAAACTAATGATGATGATGTTTTTTTTTTATAAAGACTTAGGAGAATATCGAAACGAGAGTTGAAAACTTTTTTCTCATAAATATTATATGATAAGATCGGTTTTCTATACTTAGCCCAGTAGCCCTACATCATGTATAACGCGACAGGTGTGATCTCGGCGCAGTAGACCGACGGTTAGGAATCAGTGCCGACTCAGTGGGCTTACACTGCGCAATTATTACTACATGAATATGGTAATGGCGGAACTCGTGCGCATAATTATGTCTAAGCCTAGGGCCTGTCCTAACGACTGGTTTACACGGTGCGAGCTGCTGCCTAGCCAGTAGGTAGAAAGTTACTCAGCTTGTCAATCATAATAATGTCAACTTGATAGAAACGTATAAAAACTAACGCCCATCTAGTTATTGTGTCAAAACAAAGCTTCTGCTTTTCGTATATCGTAAAGACAGTTTCGCTCTGGTAGATGACAATATACATTTTTACATCGCGAAAGTTAATTTATCTTTATTATATTAAAATATTTATCGGAACAATGACCCTCCAAGCCGCTCAAACTAGATTCGATTGTACAAAAATGTACATAACCCAAGTAAAAGTAAAATAATTTAAACTAAAGCAGAAACCACAGCTGATACAATGGATTCTAGATAGTCTTAGTTTTTATTCATCTCTACCGTTGTAGTAATTTTCAAATATTTAGAACAAAACTTGGGTTCTAGATCACAAATCAGGGTTATGTAAGCGTGATGATTGAGCCAAATGCCATCATAGTAGCGATTTGAATTATATGATTGAGGCCTTTCCTGAGGCCTTTGCCCCGCAGAGGGACAGTAGATAGGCTGATACTTAACTTACTTAACTCTACTTTTGCACTAAGTCCAGATAGCATGATAACTAATTGAGTAACTCTCTACTTGCTAGGCAGTAGCTCGAACTATGTAAACCAGTCTTAAGACGACACTCAATTTATTTGAATACTATGCATGTATTACGAAATTAATCCACGTGGACTATGATATTTAATAGATAGGCAATCGTGAACGTTGTTATTGGAACACGTGATGTAGGTAATAACGGCTAAGGCTTAACGCTGTAACATAATTTCTAGATTATCGTGCACTAAGATCTTAAGATAAAGAATATGTCACGAAGGTCAAATTGCCAATTAATTTATTTAAAAACAATTATAGTAAAATTACTAAAAATAGTTTTCACTTCGTATCTGGTCTACCTATACAGCAAAAATTTTATAGAAGATCACTAGCAATTAATTTGAAAGTTACGCAATAAACCCGGCAACTAGCCCCCCTCCCCCTCCCCCTGCCCCTCTCGGAGCAAGTTTACGAGCGGCGCATAAAACGTATGGCCCTTATTAATTCTTAACTCGCTTCTTACGAGCCACTAAAAACTTGAACAACGGCCAGTCTTTTATTAATACGCGCTAAAACGCGCCAAATGAGGCGCGCCTCGCCACTCACCGTTTCTATGTGTTTTCTTTTATGTTCCTTATTGGCTTGTACAGATACCCATACATCGGTACAATCTGTCTTTCATCAATTGTGAACCAAAAGAAAACAATAAGGTGAGGATCAACTGAAGAAATTGGAGAGATAAATGTAAATACACAGTTAAGCTTCAGTCGTTCTAATAGACTTTCATGCACGTATCGTCACGATTATACTCTCATTAACGTCTTTTCTCTTTTTGTTAAACCTAATAGTTACTTTCCTTATTTTCTATGTAGAAACTTGAAAGTCACCTTTACTTCAAACGAATGCAAAGCAAATAATATTCCGGTATGCTTTATTCCTTACATTAAAAACTCATAACAACCATCGAGAAAAATACAAGCCACAAGCAATCCTGATATTTTCAAAATGTAAAGTGCCTCCTTAGACAAAGAACTTTTAACCACTCGTGCTGAGGGCATAATTCGGCGGCGCTGTGCGGGCGCAGGTGAGCGGCTGGCGGCAGGTCTCTGACAACCGCCAGGTACCACCACCAGGTTAACCGATATTTCGGCTATGGCGACCAATATCAACGATCAGTCATCGACGCAGAACGTTTATAGTGAGCAAGTGTGTGCGCAGACAAAAGTGCACTCTATATTACCTTACCCTCATATTTCGATGAGACACCAGTATAACAAGACCGAAAAGGGATTAGACAGGACCGGGGCACGGGGGTACAAGACCGCCATATTACAGACTTCAGTCTGACATTGTAAATTTTTTAAAACAAAAACTCAGGTACTCAGGTAATTTTGGCCCGACCCGGGGATCGAGCCCGAGACCCCAAGCACAGCCGACGCTTTAAAGTGCAACCCACTACCCATTTGCGTCACCGCAGCCAAAGGTATAGTAGAACATCAATAGCTATACAAAAGACTGTGCTATCACCGACTCGGGTCCTACAGTTGCAGTTAGCAGTTTAATAATTATTTTTTTCTTAACTGTACCCATCAAAGTAGCTGCCGATCGCCGACAGTAATGTCGGCGACTGACGGCGGAGGTCATCGGACACGTTGGACCCTACCGCTGCCGCGGCGGCCGCGCGCCGCTCGTCTGCCCCGCCCTAACGTGCATACAAGATTTAGTGAGCAATGAGCATCGCCGCTCGCAGGCGCTGTACCGAGCCCCGACGCACAAGATTAATTGTGCTTCATTAAGACTTTTGCTAAAATTTAGAGACGTCAACCGACTTGTCATTGTAAATGGAAGCAGCCGTGCGTGGCTCGTGTGCCCTCGCTTCCGATTGTTTGCAACTGCCTATCAGGCTAATGACTTGGGGATTTTGGAATATAATGCTTATAAAAGATGGGAGAGAAAACGAGGCTATGATTAATTAATAACATTGAACAAGGCAGAAGAGATACTTGCTGAAGGCTACTGGAGAAACACATATGCTGGTGTACTCGTGCAACTCTTAATTACTGTCGTTACTTAATTTTCATTTAATTTAGGGAACCTATTACAAATATAACAAAACAAGTCCATTTAGCTGGTGATCCCGGTTTATGTAAACTAATGAATATTAAACACAACATAGCACACAAAAACAGCAATAACGTGTAAATCCAAAATATCATATCCTTCTAATGTAAATAGAATTATGTAAATTACAACGAGCGAGTGCTAATTCGGCGCTAACAAATAACGTGTTTAACGCGATAGTTCACTTTTATTTATTGTTATTAAAGCAAACTGTGCGACCTAGTGATGCGAACCCAGTGAACTCGGACTGATGTGAAGCGAAAACATCCCTCAACGACCTCGTTCCTCGTATACATTATTTCTTAACACGACTAGATGACCACGTCACTTCAACATCAGTTCATGGTGAACGAAGCACTTACAATAAGTCGTTGAGTTAGTTCAGGTTTCGGTTCATTGATAGAACAGCCGCCCGGAATGTGGGTGGGTACGAATTCCACCAGAGCCCTTCGATGATTTTTCAAGTGCGTTATTTACTTTAAATAACGTCCTTAAGTTCAGTAATCCCTGCCCTTTGCAGAATAAAGAAGAAACCCTTTCGTTTTTTCAGGTCTAAAAGAGACACTGGTTTTGGGACACTCCATAATGAATGGTTTTTACAGTGTCAGCCGCCAGACAAAACCAAATACGGGTTATTCCACTAATTAGAATTAACACCTGAGCACCTGATGGTGCGATTGATGTCGTTAGCCTGTCAACAAAAAAGTGTGAATTGCGAAAAAAGAGTTGATTGGGGTCTAGGACGCGTTTACCCAGAAGATATTAATAAAAAGACTTCTAAATGTACGTCACTCGAGCGACAGAAGCTGGTGTCGCCACTACCCGTGATATTTACGGGCGTGTGTACTTTGTGATAATCGCGCGCGGCGAGCCGGGATGCAACTATGGAATACGTCGCATCACACACTGTACAGTTTAACGGCGATGACTCTTCGCGCTCGATTGCATTGTAAAGTTACCGACTGCGTACCTATGCGTTATGATATGATAATATATGGTATCGCATAATGGGACGAATACACATAAAATCACCTTTCATATATAGTCGTCCCTTTCGTCACATGACTTCTATGATGCAGGCTTTTGCCCAGCAGTCAGTAGGACAGTAAAACTTAAAGTAAGTTCAAACATCACATAAAATTACTGCAATATTTAGTAATAGGTAAAACACTGTTACAAGTGTTCGGCAGTGCGAACAGTATATTCGTAATACTTGTAATATACGATGACATGATTCAATTCGTAGAATTCAGATCGTAACCAAATGTGCCGTTAGCCAGTAGCCATTGCGATCAATCGCCCGAACACTGACTGGCGCCTACAAAGCTGTCTAACATAATTTTCAACTGACTGTCATTGCAAATTGAAACGCCCACGCATTTCAAATTATACGGAAGTGCATTAATGCCCTGCGGCCGATATTTCCACTCCAGCGGTAAATTTGCTACAAATCTTCCACCACCACTACGCTTCGACATGAATGGGCTGGCCCCACCGGAGTGATACGCCTCACCTGCGCTCTGTTTCGGCCGAGTAAGTAAGAGTATCGGAGGCCCCATTGGGGGAAAAGGATGTAAAAAAGTTGGCAGCACACTTGTGATTTCACTGGTGCTGTGGTTGTCTATTGGAGGCGGCAATCGCTTACCATTTTGTGATCCATCTGCTCGTCTGTCACCTATCACAAAAAATGCTGGGCAGGCAGCATTGTTGGTAAACTATAGTGAAAAATACGGTTAATAGCGGTAGCTTTAACATTTCAATTCTCACTGTCACAACTGAGCGGCAAGGACGCCAGGGGGCTGGCGGCTTTAGCGGAGACAAATGATGATGGCCGAGCGCCTGAATAGAAACTTAGAAAAATATCACTTCGAATAATAAAATTGAACGCTCTCACCCTTATTACAAAACGAGAGCTAAATAAGTTTTGGTTCAAAACTGATTCTGTCACTTTTATTTATATGAAACTTATCAATTGACTGATTCGGATTATTTTAAAGCAAAGTATCAGCCCTTATACTGTCCCACTGCAGGGCAAAGGCCTCTATCATAGAAATCAAGTCATCACTACAATGATGGCATGACAAACCTGAGCTATTTTCGAAAAATTCTAAACATACAAATGTTTGTTCGAAAGTTCAAGCAAAAGGATCCTAAGATCACGCTGCGGTACTTCAACCATAAGACATTAAACTTTGAAGCCACTAGCCGCCAGCAACCCGGTAAGCAAGACCGGCTGTAGAGGTTATCAATTTCAGCGTCGATTGCCTAATGTTGAAAGACGCTTTTGACAAAATAGGGCCGGCCCGTCGCACCGGCTACGTGGTCACCCTTTACTTTTCCCATCATTTCTCTATCAGATGCAATACATAACAAATAATTTGGCGCGGACGTGTGCTATCACTCGGCATGCGCCAGTGAATCCCGCGCGGCGAGCCGTCAAATGGCCCGCGCCTCATTGGCGCGTCCGGCCGCTGTTATTGAATCGCGCGAAAATAATCCAACTATACCCGGATTACCGAGCGAACCGAAAAATTACTCCGACAATACACCGCGTGGACGTAACGCTATGGACACGGAGTCAGCGCCGCTGGCGCCGCCACGCTTTATCGGATCTGTACATGCTTTATCGTACATGCACTCATATTATGCAAATTAATTGAAATTTCACAGTGACTGACCTCGTCTGTTATTTCATAATAAACGTTAATTTTTTATTAATCTTGTTTACATATTACGTACTAAGCCCACGTTAACCTCAAGTTTTCTATCAATGTTGTTAGCTACTTTTATACAAAACATATCAAATCTTTCAGATCCTAATTTAAAAAGTTATTAATTCCCCGTCTCAGACTCTCGACTATGTAGTCGAGGTATACATGTGTATACCTTTCTTTTAAATCAGTTCAAATAGTTTTACCACCACCAACACCAAATACACCAACAGACAAATAACCAGACAAAATTACTTTAATTACTAATGATAGACATTTTATATAATGCTTTCTGTTCCAAATTGCGATGCCTTGCAGGCGCATATGTTCTTTTGCCTATGTCATGCTACCTATGACTATAAGTAAATATATATTGCAAATAAATAAATATCACAGTAGTATGAATGAAAAACCAGATGCAAATCGAAAAATATTGACGCATTTTTCAGAAAAAAGACAGATAGAGACTGAGTATTTGCCCGAAAAATAAAATGCTCCACTTTTGATAGTCCACTTTCTACAAGTGGAATATGAAAAATTGAGCGTGATTATTTACGAGCAAGCATTACCTAGTCATCGCCGTAGTGTTGTCGTCACTAGTCCGCGACGTGCGCCAATAAAATTTCCGTCGCTCGAGGATCGCGTCGCGGGAAATAATGAAGTATCTCAAAGTATGATTTACGGCGTCGCGCAGCCTCGCGACGGTGATTAATACGGGCGGCACCGGCGACAGGTGAGGCGCGGCCTCCACCACAGCGGGGAGGGAAATACTTCAGGTTGTAATTAATTTGTATTGAGCAGGAACTAGTTGCTAGCTGAGAATTGCTAGTCTTAGATCAAGTAAGTCTTACAATTTTTGGACCTGAAATAGAAACAGTAAACAGCCAAAGTTATTCATGATTTTATCTTTTTTTGATTCTTGCACCTCTCTGAGTCGACGACCACAAACGACCACAAACTAAGGAATATGTGTTCTTCGGAACAGCTGTTATACCTCCTGGCTGAAGTTTTCTTGTTTCGTGGATTTTAGCATATCTCGATCCCACATTCCCACTCGCCGTCATGACATTTATTGGAGAATGGAGGATCGTGGATTCCGGGCTGCTTTTCAACCAGAAGAACGCAGAAAGAGACAGCCAGAAGAGAAAGGATTCGCTGATTGAGGGCCGTCTGATCTTTACACGTCTTAAACAAGGGAACCAGATTGCACCAAACCGTGATGATATGTTCAAAATATCCCAAAGATTGAGAAATTTCTTTAAATTTATTTGATCATTATGGCGTTTGGTATTAAAATGAAAAACAATAACTTAAAGCTTTCTTGTGTTTACTTTCAATATTAAGTTATTTATAGAAAATTTTATTCTCTGGTCTATAATTTGGTACATCTAATCTGGGTGCCAATAAGTAAAAAAGATCGTTTTTTTTTTCGGGACAGTGGCGGGTAATTTTGTCGATTACCTGTTGTACAGGATTTTCATTTAGGATTAGGGGTAAATATGAGTAGGAGTTGGTAACCCCGGCTCACGTGGGGGAATGCCGAGTTTATGGGCGGCGTAATTGGTTTTCGATTATGCCTACGCTTTCATGCCCGCGCTGTTGTCGCAGCGGAATGCCGATTTTTAGCGTTAGGCAGACACATACGAGGGATTCCGACTTTTGATGGAAATTCAATATTGAATAGGCTTTTTTTGGTTTTATCTTAGGTGTTCACAGGAAATCTCTTCACTTTTGAACTAATGACAATATAAAATTTGATCTTAAGTAGCGTGTCATCACCCCTGGGATCCATAGGAGGTATACCTATTTGTTTTGAATGGAGACAACAACTTCGTATACTTTTCATTTCCCCTGTATTGTGGAAACGAGGAACAACAAAGAAAGAAGAAAACAAGCATTGAAGCACCTAGTTTTTGCATAGCTTGTTGCACTTATTGCACTTTGTCACGATAAATCTTTCATGCCAGGAAAAGATGAGTACAAAAGAAGATTAATGGTCGAAGACCTCATAGTAAACAATCATTAAGCTAAGGTGAGTGCACTCATATATGCATTTGACTGTTGATGGGTGGGGACAATCTTATGCAGGGCCCTTTACGTACCTCATAATATGAACAGTCACATACACTGTATATACATAATGGTTATAATTTAGCGATCCAATCATTACTCGGTTATTTACGTCCACGTTGAGCGTCGCGTTTGGACATCTGCCGAGCGCTCTCAAATGAAATGATGGGGGTAAATGTGCCAGCAACATATTGTATCTAACACATTGCTTCATTACATCCGTTTGACGGGTGTTTATATCTCTACGTATTATAAGCAATAATAGGACTGGCAATTTTTGGGTTTATCACATTTTATTTCACAAAAATAAATCTTAAAAAATAGGCATTACAGACGTTATAGTGTACAATTACGGTACGGCTAGGATCGTAAATTAACTGTTTGTTTGTTTGCTTTAATCTCGGAAACTGCGGCGTATTGTTAGTTTAGCTTGAGATCTCTAGATACAAAATTCCATACTGAATCAGTTTGGTAAGGTGATCCCCTAAGGTGTAAAGTAAGGTGATCAGCGCTGTCACTAGTAGTTTTACAGCTATTGATATCTTAAATTTCGAAAATACCGTCGAAGTCATAAAAATGTAGTAAGTATATTTTACTTTCGACCCTAACCCATAGAAGTTAATTGGTTTTTTAATTAAATTTTGAATTTGTCAAATAGCACTCCGCGTCCGCTTATTGCCCCGACTGCTGCCGACGCAGCTGTAAGTCAAGCAGATAGTTTAGTCATGTACTTACAAGAATCGTCGCGTTTATCCCTGTTTACTTAAACAACAGTTATAACAACTACCTACCAAAAGCAATATAAAACAGTGTCAAATAAACTGAGCATGAATAACCCTATTGTAGTGTGGACAGTGGACATAAAAGGCACACTGTGCAGTATATTTCTTATGTTTAATCCCGACCGGACGGTGTCGCGGTATAATTGAATCATAACTCGCGACGCTGCACTGGCCGGGTCCCGATCCGGCCGGGTCGATGCCGGACCTCGACAGTATTTCGAGAACACCTGCATATTGCATTAGGGCCAGGCTGAGAAGTTTGAGGAATAAACATTGGGCCCTGGAGGGAAAGTACCTTGAGTACCTTTGATTTGTTATACATCAAAGAAACATTATCTTATTTAAAAAGAAAATTTATCCCACCAAAAACATTTCATGTAAAATGTTGCCAAGACAACCCACATAAGGTTCGCCCTGCGAAAGAGATCAGATCTCATGTAGAGCCAAGCTTCGGCATCTACCTACACGGCGAAACTCTACCGACGATCTTCAATAATTATACATATACTTGTAATATACCGTCGTGGAACTCATGCAAATATTTAGTCTCTGAAGTAAGTAATGAAACAGCCAAGCCATACATTTTTAATAACCATGTTTTTGTAACCAATCCACTCGTTGTTGGACCTGACGTCAACGTAACGCCATCTATCGGGTTTCGCATTTGCAAAAACTCTCATTAATACCAAATAAAACATAATACAGTTCAATTGGTAAAACAAACAAAATTTTCTCCAGCTTTTAACAGTATTACTTTATTATATTTTAATCCAGAAAATCAGAAAATTAAATATCAATACAAATATCGTTGGCGGTTTTATATTATTGGGGTCGAGCGAGACGATCGTTCCGCGTTTACGACAGTGGCAGAGCGCGTCGCTGCCGTTGCGCTTTACGACGCACTCGACACGTGACTGTGGAGAGGGGGGGGACCTATCATGCTTTGCTTTAGCGCAAACTAGCCATAAGACTTGACCGGAGGCTTGTTGCTACAGGTGACCGGGTGGCTGTTGTTACAGGTGTCCGGAAAGTTGTTGTTATATTACGATTATATAATAGTATTTTTAGAGTATTTCTTTTACGATTGAAAATTCATTGAATTGGTTCATTAAAAGACCATCAAAGGCATTAAGTTTCTGCAAAAAAGGTGTAAACACTAATAAAATTCTACGTTATGCTTTTCAAGATACTAATTACCAAGATCTAACCAAAAGCACTAAGCCACAGCGTTCAAAAGTATAAAATAAATAAAAACAAGTTAGCTTTACACCGCGCCATTCCAACTTACGTCCTTTGAACAGAATAATTCTAGAAATACATTACATTTCTTAAATATACTTTTAAAATCTTGCTACACCTGAAAAGTTTAATGTGGCATCGCTCGGAAAATAAGGAAAACAAAAATATATCCTTTAATCCCCTTACAAATGACCCTGGTTTTTAATGAACGCTACATAAAGTTGCACTGAAAAAATATCCAATTAAAAGAAAATTATGAGCGTACAAATCCGCCCAAAAATATTTGCTGGTTTTTGCACTTGCAAGTGGAGTAAAGGGAGACTGGGATATCTGCTCAGGGAGCAGACTAAACCTTTCGTTACAGCCTCGTCCAATGCTTCGCGAATATTTAAAATTCAAAACAATATGATGGCGTCAATGTATTTTTATTTTTAAAAATAGCGTAAAATTCGAATTCATGGCACATTTATTACTTCGAAATACTATACAATTTTAAAATTTAATGCTAGTGAAGCCGCAAGAAGTAAATTCACGAATATCTTTAAGTTTGAGTGTCACAAAACGTCTTATATCAGGGTATTCTTCGGGTAATTTTACCCACTTCGAAAATTACCCTTCTTTGCTCTCTTAGTTTCTTAGAGCGAAAACAAAATTGTATTATCATGTTTTGTTGAGTCGGCCACTAATAAGAAACTTGTATACAATGCACAAAGTGGATTTTCTTAACTTGTACAGCTAGCGGGTATCTGTTTTAGCCTTTTTTATTTTCCATTTGGTAACTGGTGTAACTTGAAAATGCAAAGAAACTACGACTAGTTGAAGAAAAATAACACTTAAGACATGCATTTTACAACTAATGAAACGATGAGCTATAAAGAAAAACTAGAAACATGATTAGTTTAGCGCAATGGTTTGAGCGTCGGTTGAGACGCAAGGGTCGCGGGTTCGATTCCCTTATTAACACAAATATTTGTTGAAGAAACAGATATTTTGTGTTGGCTCTGGGTGTTTATTGTTCCTTCGTGGTTTCTGGTTTCCATAGTACAAAGGAAAACCTTATTTTGGGACCAGGACAATGTATACGATGTTGTCTCAATTTATTTATTTTCATCAACCTCATCTGAAAGTGCGTACAGTAATGTCATAATTACATATTTTATGTCTTACTCGTATTTGCTCCACCAAACAAACAAGTCAATGAATAACGGCAACACATTCAGTCCTTCATTCACGACCACCTGTACGGTAATAGGAATGAAATCAGCCGCGGCCGACGCTGCGCTCGCGAACAAAGTAAACAAAATGGTAATAAGTCACTTAAGAATAAGAAAAAAGAAACGATTTTTTTAGCTATGTTTAAGATTGGCTAGAAGCAAAGCAACATTGGATAGAGAGCAAGCAGTAGAATCAGAGAATAGTCCCTATATTACGAGCTAAATTAAATTAAAAAAAATATCACTAAATAATCTTCAATTTCAAAACAAACTAGATACTATACTGATTCATCATCACTGAATCAGTATAGATTCATTTAGAATGAATAGCCTCGTGTGCTTTATGTAGATGTTTCTTCAGTAACAGGACATCAACAAGTACTGTCACATTAAATTATGATAAATACTTAAATTCAACAATTTACGTAACAATATTATACTAACGAAAACTATCCGTCCTATCCTTCCGAATCAGCGGTAGATTATAAATTTGACATTCATAAATGTTCTGTAAAGGACTTAAATTGAATAAAGACATTTTGATTTTTATGTAGCGTTAAACTAACCTTGTTAGTCTAGATACCTGCTTATTACCCTGAATAGCTTACATCATAAACGAAAACATTTTTGTTCATCATACTCATGCGCACGATCTTAGAAAGAATTACGTAACAATAACTGCAACGATTTAATAATTTAAGTAAGTTAAGGGTTCAAAATTTGTCTAACGTAACTATACAACATTATTCTTAGCAGGCAACTAGTTGGTAAAAAAAACTATTGTTTCCGGCCACTGGCTGTGTAGCAAGAAAAGCTAGTTCCTCTTTAGCAAGTCGGAGAGGGAAACTGGCTTACTTTCCCGCGTGTACTCCGCCCGTTTCCTCCCGAGACCCGTAATGGATGTATCGGTTCCGAACGGCCGCTGTTTATCGCCTGTTACGCTAATGCCTCTCTCATTGCTCTGGGTTAAGGAACGAATATTTATTTACCGGGTTTGTTTGATGCCAAAATACTGAATCTACTTCCAAATAATAGTAAACAGGAATACAATCTCAATTTTAAGTTAAGTACTCAAAGCATAGCAGTTTGCCATTAAATCTACGTTTCTCCATATTTTCATCTTCATAACTTTGATTTGAATAAACCAAATTCTTGGAATAATATAGCCGACAGCAAACTTATTAATAATGTTCTTTATAGATCAAAGCTTTTTGCTCGATATAAGTACGGTTTTTAGTAATTGACACACGCTTGAAATATGCACAGAATATTGCAAAGTTCAGTAAATTTAAAAATATTTGACTACGAGAATTTCATTTCTTCCTTAACAAATCTAATTAATTAGGCTCAAATATGACATGAATTTTTGCGCGATATTACATAGTACATAGACGGTTGAAATTTTCATAGAATTTGTTATTAACTTTTATGGGAGTTGACAAAATTGCCGAAAAGGTCTAGTTAATATTGTAAAACTAGGAATCGGTAAGAAACCTTTTGTTAGCACTTGGCAGTACTTTAACGCTAGAGAAAGCAATGGCTCTTGATAGCAATTAAGTATTCCACCGTTCACGAAAATCTGCAAAGATCAGCAGAGTCGGTGAAGCGTTGCCGGCCTTTTAAAAAAGGATACGCTATCTCTTGGAGAAATTATCATTACGAATCAAGCTCAGTTCAGTAACCCGTCCGTTTGCGTTATTGCGGCGTCGACTTCTGCTCGTCTAATTATCCCGGATTAATTACGTTTACGGCCATCGCTTTATGGACTATAAACCCTGATGAAGTGGGCCGACACTAAACTTTGTTTGTCTCTAATATGGGATTAGTCAACATATTCGAATATTCTACGAATCGTCATCAATATCAGTAAGTAAGGAAGCATGTTCTTGATTGTATGTATCTATTTATCAGGACATCAACTTTACTAAAAAAAACTTACCCATACTACTTAAATAAGTAATCAACAATTATAGCGGGTAAGGATTTCAATATTAAATATCCGTGCCTTGTTGACCTTTAACTTTGTTTTAGTCCTCCCTTTGTGTGATAGGTGGCAAACGACTTCACCTAGTAAAAGATTGCCACTTATGCCGTTTTTGAGCAAAACATTAAGTTAACAGGCAGTTAACGAGCTGTCGGCTGGGCGGAGTCGCGCGGCGCGTGATTGCCGGGAAGTCATTTCCGATGCCATTTGCTATTGATTCGGTTCTGGATATCCCTGCGTAGGCCTATCAACGACTTGCTTGAGCTTTGGAAATTATTTGTTTATGTAGTAAAATTTAAACAAAGAGTACGAACGCGTCTCACTCTATGTTATGCCACAGATTTTCATTAATTACTAACATACGAGCAATCACAATCAAAACAGTAAAGTATTACGTACATTACACCACTAAACAAACACAAGACGTGCTTATTACATAAATATTTATCTAGGGTGGGCATCGTACCCACTACCTTTGGCGAACGATGCAGGTTCATTACCAGATGCTTCAACTGGGCCAGTCAAATAATTAACATAACCTTACTTACCTTACCTTTAGACAAAACTTGGGGCATTTCCCGCAGTGTTTTGTTCAGTTAATATTATTAAGATCAGTAAGTTTGCCAAAATACGCCAGACGGTGTTATACTAAAATGAACTCTACGCTGATGTAAATAGATATGTTTGTTTATATCAACTTTCTAGAGGAAACGGTATTGTTTACAGTATTAATTTATTTTTAAAACTAAGTTTACTTCATTGTTTTATTCAAAAGTACCAGGGCACTATGAAGTACTAAGAGTAATTTTTATTTCTGGATTTTTCTTACCCTGTACATGTATTCAAAAGTACCAGGCGGACATGAAATACCAAGTGGTTGCTTTTTAGTAATGGGGTGGACTTGCCATGCAGTTATTAGTATTATTAATGCAACATGTTTATTGTTTATTTCCCCCACACTTACTTTAACTAAGAGTTCAAACAAATAGTTGAATTTTAAAGCCTAGTAAACAATATCGTGGCGCTTAAGCGTAATTTTCATTTACTATCGATATAAAAACTATGAATCCCTTCATGCTCCTCCCTACTGTACACCGTTAGTGCGTTGGAGGAACCAAATTTTAATTTATTTTTATGTTTTCAAACGCTCAAAAAGTGGGCGCTTCGCGGAACGATTTGTAGGCGTTTCGTTTTGAGCGTTTCAAATTTGGGCGCTTCGAGGAATACCTCTTATAGCGGGTAAGGATTTCAATATTAAATATCCGTGCCTTGTTGACCTTTAACTTTGTTTTAGTCCTCCCTTTGTGTGATAGGTGGCAAACGAGTTCACCTAGTAAAAGATTGCCACTTATGCCGTTTTTGAGCAAAACATTAAGTTAACAGGCAGTTAACGAGCTGTCGGCTGGGCGGAGTCGCGCGGCGCGTGATTGCCGGGAAGTCATTTCCGATGCCATTTGCTATTGATTCGGTTCTGGATATCCCTGCATAGGCCTATCAACGACTTGCTTGAGCTTTGGAAATTATTTGTTTATGTAGTAAAATTTAAACAAAGAGTACGAACGCGTCTCACTCTATGTTATGCCAGAGATTTTCATTACGAGCAATTGCAATCATAACAGTAAAGTATTACGTACATTACACCACTAAACAAACACAAGACGTGCTTATTACATAAATATTTATCTAGGGTGGGCATCGTACCCACTACCTTTGGCGAACGATGCAGGTTCATTACCAGATGCTTCAACTGGGCCAGTCAAATAATAAACAAACCTTACTTATACCTTTAGACAAAACTTGGGGCATTTCCCGCAGTGTTTTGTTCAGTTAATATTATCAAGATCAGTAAGTTTGCCAAAATACGCCAGACGCTCCAAATGATTACCCACCAATCATTTTGGTCTAAAATAATGATTATTTAAGGCTTCTTTCCACAACACCAGACTTCCGTGGAGTTTTTATTTATGCATTCAAACAATGTTGTCTCTTTCGTAACCTTTTTTTTTTTGCATTTTAAGCTTGAGACAAAGCAATTAAAGCATTTAGCTGATTAAATTAATAGAAATATTGTGTACCTAATTCTGTGCCCGTGCCTTGCTCTAACGGAGCCTGTTGGTATAATAAAATACCGGTAGAAAATGTTGCTTCGCATAAAGGAATTATACTATTTTTTGTACACTGCTAACAGTGCTCTACCTAACTGGGGGTTTTCAAAGTATTGCAGTTCCGGTTTTCGTGGCGGAACGTCTTTAATTAGCTCGCTGCAATTTGGTGATTTTAATTAGCGCCTGCACCCTGCAGCCTGAGCGCGGGCGCAAGATATTTTAACTGAGAGCATCGTTAGAAATATCAGTATTTTTCCAATTGAAATTATAAGCTTTTTTATTTTCAAGAAGATTATAAATATTATTCTTAAAAATAAAAAAGTTTAAATCTATATAGATCGATAGTCTAAAATTACAGAAAACAAGATAAAAATTACAACAACAGTATTATGGCTGAATAATAAGGTAAAATATTAAGGTAAGGACCATCTTTAAGTATAGGAGAGAAACAATAGGAGAAATAATAGGAGAAAATAAAATAATTATAGGTAGTTAGCTTGATTAATTTATCACGTTACCAGTAACATTTATCATCTAATTTAATACAAATTTTATCAAGCTAGAGCTCACGCTGAAAAAAATGTATTGAAATAACAAATTTATGAATCTTCCTAGTTTTGTTTATCTAATTTTCACTAGTGCACACAATATCTATAAGGTACAAGCACGTAGAAGTATCTACGTTCAACGATGAAATCACTCACAAATAAAACAACCCTTTTAAATAAGAATAGAGACTTCGCGTTCACAATCTCCCCTGGCTGAGACTGTTACGGTTTTCGTTTTTCGCCAGCGCTTCTGCTCTCGTTTGCAAGTTTGGTGTCAAGTAAACAATACAGTATGAATTTCAAATTAGTATTTATGCGGTGACCTTATTCGTTTACAGGATATTTGAACAAACCTTATTTTTAAAAACGACTACTAGAATGGTTCTATTGGTTGGTTATTATTTTACATAATCCTGCTGAACCTACCAATAAGTGTAAACTTTTCTGTTTTTGTTCAGTAAATTTATGCACAAAGAACTTTGTGTTGGTAATAGCTATTAATTATATTTCTGTTTTAAATTTTGTATTAAAAACATTAAACTATCTCATAAGACATCAATAAAACCTTAATAATATTACGTTTTGAGGTATTATTACAATTATAGGTAGGTATACACGCACAGCAAGTCGGCATTAGGGACGATTACATTTTTTTATTAAAAGTGAATGAGGAGCAAATGCAAATAATTTTGAGCGAGATAAAGGTTAAGCGGCCTTTTAACCAGTTTAAGCCCAACCGTTAAGTAATTTATTTTATGAATCAAAGAAAGAGGATCAATCATGAAAATAAATTACAGTTGAGGCTCTTTTTTTGATATTTTTGTATGCCCTTAAAAATGCGGTCGCTTTTCCGAAGTAACTTATTTCATAATTATTCAAAACAAAATGTAAGCAATGCTCTAAACTACTCATATAAATACATTCTCATAACGTTATTTCTCTGTGTATGAACGTTCGAAATCTTTGAGTATATTTCCTTCAGTTTCAGTTTAAAGCTAGAGGGCACACTCAAGCACACCGCGCGCTCGTGTGTACTCGCCCGAGCCGAGTTTATTAGTCCACATGAGTGTGCCAGCTGGCCATCGATAAATAATTAATTAAAGTTAGAGAAAAAACTAGCCATTCCAAAACGTAGCTCTTCCATAGTCAACATTTTACGGTATATTGGTGCCACCACCAGAGCCTCAAGACAAAATTGTTTGCGAAATTTGCGTAGGAAAAAAGTATACAAAGTCCATGATGGAAATTGAACCAATAAACCACATAAATCATCCGACCCAAAACTCCCATATCGACGTCAAATGAACAACTATAAACAAACACCCCAAACAGAACGCAAACAAGAGCTCACATAGTCATTCATAGCGGATTAATTACTCAGGCAAGTTAGAGCGACTGGCCGCAGCATTTACAAGTCGTATTCACTCCATTAAACCTGGTCGAGTAGCTGCGCGGAGACCCTCGGCTTCGGAAGTATCCCGGCCAACGACAGCGAGCCCCAACCCTTTCAGATAAATGTATCATTCTAAATTTAGCCTTAGTGTTTGTCATGTGCTCTCACCCGGTGCAGGACGCGTGGACGGCTGTCGGGTGTACAGACAAGCGCGATACGTATTTATGGTTCTGAGCAAAAACGAGATATCTTCTTTATTTTGTATCCGTCCCCTAGGTACTATCTTATGTGGTGAAGTTGTTCTGTTACATTACAAAGATCTAAATGAATGGCAGTTGTGGATATCTACAGACAAAAATAGAAACTTGCAAATTTTCTTAAGTTCTTTCCTGTTTCCGCCGAACTATGGCAGAAATAGTAGAATATAGACATGATTCATATAGGTAATCCAGAAGTACATGCTCGGATTCCAAGCTACGGCATCTTATTAATTTAGAAGACTCACGTCCTGTCCACTGCGCTACCATCGCTTCTACTTTATATTTTACGTATAAAAATTAATCGACCATCATTAACCAGCGGCCTTCCCCTATCGAAGTTTAATGTCCCGATAAAGGTTTAAAGCGATAACTTACGGCGGCAAAACAAACCGCGCTGCATCCTCTATAAAACTGAAATATGGCGACGTATTATTATAATGAAACCGTGATTCATACCTGCTCTAAATCGTCCGCGAACGGCCAGATCAAACGATAGACTGTCTTCGGGCAAGACTGCGGAATTAATTTGATAAAAGTCCGCGCCGTGAAATACGGCGCGCGCGCCGCATAGGAAATAAGCTGCGAGCTGGGATTGTGAATTAGATCACTATTTTACAGTTTTATAGGATTGGAAATGTAATACATAACCAAAAATATGGTTTTATAAACTAGTATGTTTCTAAGGGATGAATAGTGATATTATCGGATAACAAGTGAATATGAAGAAATAAAACTTTCACCACCTGTAACTCCTAAACAAGACATGATAATAAATATTTATAAATACATCTTGGATTTAACACAATTTAACAACTATAACTTTACTAGCGGCCGCCCGCGACTTCGTACGCGTGGAGTTAATTATTGACATTTACCGTCATATTTTGGACAATCCACACAATATATTTTTATAAATTGTAGCCTATGTGTTATTCTGATGTATAAGCTATATTGTGGTAAAGTTTCATTTGTTTTTACGTGAAAGAGTAACAAACATCCATACATCCATACAAACTTTCGCCTTTATAATAGTAGTAGGATATCCGGCAAGAGATTCACTGCAAACAAGCGTAATCAAACATTTTAAATTATATATAATAGGTAAGTAATCATAATTTGTTCAGACGCAGAGATATTTTTTTGGCACCTATTTAATTAATTTAGCAAACCACAACTAAACTTGATTAGGACTAAAGCTATGTGTTAGCTGCAAACTGGTGCAACGTTTCCGAGTTAAACACACGATAAATCGCAGTTCACGCTATGCAACTAGCGACCTGCGCAAAGTTACGCCATTTACTAAACCAAACAAAAAGTTCGATTGATAGATACTCCTTTTTGCACAACAAATAAAATTTAACATCTAGTTATAAGTACTGATATTAAATCTCCCCGAAATTGTTCACAAATGCAATGGAGGATATGTTCAAGACGCTGAACTGGAAAGGACGTGGCATCGACATAAATGGCGTATACATCTCCCACTTGCGATTCGCAGATGATATCGTCATATTGGCAGAAACGATGCAGGACCAAAAGCAGATGCTGAATAGCCTGGCGGACTCTTCTAGACGCATCGGCCTACGGATGAACTTGGACACAACCAAGGTCATGTTCAATGAACATGTTCTACCGCAACCGATTGCGATCCATGGCGCCACCCTCGAAGTTGTTCAGAAGTATGTGTACCTCGGGCAGACATTGCAGTTGGGTCGAAACAACTTTGAGGATAAGGTGAAAATAAGAATCCAGCTGGGTTGGGCAGTATTCTGAAAACTACGTCGAGTCTTCTCTTTGTCGATTCCACAGGGCCTTAAGACAAAAGTCTATAATTAGTGCGTTCTGCCCGTCATGACATACGGGGCCGAAACGTGGACACTAACAGCACGGCTAGTCCACAAGTTTAAAGTCGCTCAGCGGTTTCTCAGCGTGATCGAATCCCAAACGAGGTGATCCGGCAGAGAACCAAAGTTATCGACATCGTTCAATGGATTAGCAAGCTGCAGTGGCAGTGGGCTGGCCATATCTGCCGCAGAACTGACAACCGTTGGGGTAAACGAGTGGAGACAGCGTCTTGGTAAACGTAGGGTAGGACGACCTCAGGCCAGATGGAGTGACGATCTGCGCAAGAGGGCTGGCTGGAGCTGGATGCGAGTAGCCGAAGATCGATCAAAGTGGCGAGCATTTGGAGAGGCCTATGTCCAGCCGTGGACTGCAACAGGCTGATGATGATGATGATATTAAAACTGGCTGGGAGCGATATCTACCAGACAATCTTAAAGTAAAGGACATTAGATAGAAAAAAAGAAGGGATGTAATAGTTTACCATTTATTATCAAATATTTTGCTTGGCAAAAAATAATAGTTAAGCAAAAATACAGATTACCTATATGGAATGTGCATACAGAAATGTGCGATTGTTTGAGGAACAATGACTTCAAACTCAACATCATTTACATAATCTGTCTTTGTTCATCCGACTCTCGCTTTACTGACAAACACATTGGTTTTAGTAAGTAAGGTTTTTATTGTGTATGGAGGAAACAAGGTGACGTGATACAAAAATGATCTTCAATAGTTACATATTATCACTTGATCCTACCTTTTCAGGCATACTTACCTATACATACTTTTATTAGCAGGGTGGCATCCTAAGTCTATGGTTTAATATAAAGTGAAGAGTGGACTGTAGCAACGTAACTAGTGGCTGTATACATACTCTTAAGGCTGAAACGCCCAACATTCGTTTTTAAACATTCATAATGACTGTCCTTTTTTTGACAAGTGCTCATTTATCAAGATCAGCTCAGTCAGCTGAGTGATATGAGCGTAATCGAAAAATAAATTAACATATGTACGTACACATAGACTGCTACGATTATAACCTTTCCTTTTGGCTTTTGAAGTTGGGGATTTAGAGTGCGGACAACTAAGGAATGGAACCCTTAGGCCTTAGTGAGGACTGTTTTTCCTGACCACTCTAATCTGGAGTTTGTGGACTGAACATCTAAAGCAAACGCGTAGGTAAAATTCTTAACCTCAACATCGCTCTGCAAATGAGTTTATGATCAAGCTTTAAGTTATTTAAAAAACAACAAATAATAAACAAACTGCGGAACCAACTCTTAATCGCAACCGAGCCACTTCTCCAGTTTTTCGCAGTAATAACTCGCAGTAATTCAGACTACGATTTAATGTCCCCCAGAGCTCCAGTGGTTGCATTTGCAAGCGGCTGTCCCGCTCGTCTCTTTAGCTTTAGAGCAGGACAGAGGCACAGTATAAACGTCCCGTCATGAATATTGAGTTAGCGGCGGCCGGGACCGCGGATTAGTCCAGAGAGCTAAATAGATGAAAAGGACGTGGAATGACGGGTTTTGGGAAGATATGAATAAAATTAAAAAAATGTAGCTGTGACAATATGTGTGAAGCTTTTAACGCAGAATGGATAGGATCTTGTACCCAAAGTGCTTTTTAGAACAGGTCTATCAGGGCATGGTAGTATTGGATTTTTTCTCGAACAATCTTTTTGGTATATCTTCTTATCGTCTGAGCCTCACGAAGGCTCACGTTTTATCCACTAAGCTACCATATGGCTCTGAAGCCCATAAACTAATGAAGAATAAATCTTCCGATAGGCAGCAGCATTATCTATGGATATGTAAAACAACCAAAACCCGAACAGCCCGGCGCTAAAGTTTCCTTTTTTTACGGATTTGGCAGCATCCGATACCGCGACCGCTCCGCACACTGGGACACGAAGCAGTAAGACAACTCCTTTATTAGCACAAAGTTACTACACTTGCTTTGAACTAGAGAATATCCGTGAAATAATATCCAAAATACTTAATAGATTCTCTACTGCGGTGAAAGCTAAGGTAGCTTGCCTCGTAGCATGCAACCCTATTTTTGTGTACTGACAAATTGAGGTGTCATTGTTATTTTTTTTATTTTTTTATTTATTTATTTTATTGGTTAACCAACGAAAGTTACATAATACTTGCTTAGAATATTACACAGACTATAAAAAAATTACTATATGCACTTTCATTTACAGGTCAACACCGCATGCAAAACAGTAAAAAGGAATATACATTAACAATAAGTACTTAATCTAGCTCTAATTATAGTAAAACAATTATATAATTAATCTAAAATTTACATTAACTGGCTCTTTCTCAAAAATATCCTTAAGCTATCCACATTTATATCAACATTATGATTAATTGAGTTATACAAGTGAGTGACTCTGCATACAGGTGAGTTCAATCCTAGCTTAGATCTACGGAAAGGAGGACTAAAAAGGTTTATATGGTGTCTAGGATATCTGGAGGGCACTCTGAATTTAATTTTACTAAGCAGTTGGGGGCAATCGATTTGACTTCGTACTAGCTTAAAAAGAAAAGCTAAGTCCAATTTATTTCTTCGATTCTCAAGGCTCATCATATTAAAATGTTTCAATTTAAAGTCGTAGGAAGTCCTTCCCACGATACGTTCAGAATATGCCAAATGATTAAGGAATCTTTTTTGTATTCTTTCTATTCTCAATGAGTGGACTGCAAAGTGCGGTCTCCAGACAATACTGCAGTACTCTAACATGCTACGTACCAAGGAGTAATACAATAGGATCTTAGTTTTTGTCCTGCGAAACGTCTTCGTTGTGCGGATGATAAATCCCATTAACCCTGATGCTCTTTTGACGAGTTGATCGATGTGAGGTATGAAAGTTAATTTACTATCAATAACGACCCCCAAATCCCTAGCACAATCCTTCTCTACGACTAGCTCATTACGAATAAGATAGCTAGATAGAAATTTATTTAACTTTCTAGTTACTTTTATATGAAAACATTTACTTACATTTAACTTCATGCGATTGTTCCGACACCAGAGTTCTAAACTATCCATATCTTTTTGAAGAGCTATAACATCATCCGGTGAATCAATCACCTTTGCAAATTTGAGGTCGTCGGCAAATAGGAACGCAAGTGAGTTCTCAAAACAAGTGTTGATATCGTTAATAAAGATATTAAAGAGTATTGGACCTAGGTGGGACCCTTGGGGGACTCCGGATGAGATTCTATAGTCGCTTGATTTAAAACCGTTAAGGACAACATGGAAAGATCGATCAGATAAATAAGACTTAACCCAGTTGAGAAATGATCCAGAGAATCCGTACGCCCGAAGCTTGCAAATTAATATTTCATGAGATATACAGTCAAACGCCTTGCTAAAATCTGTATAAAGCACGTCTATCTGCTTATTTGCATCCATATTCTCGATTAGAAACTCTACAAAGCTAGCCAAGTTACATGAGGTTGATCTAGACCTCGTGGCTGTTTTCGGGCTCAGCTATCGGACGCGTCCCCCGGGTGGCGGATAGGGGAACGCCCCCCAGATATGGGGGGTACCGGCTGCGGCCGGCGCGGACCAAAAACCGACACACCGTAACCTCCTCATTGAGAGGAGGCCGGGGGCCCGCTCATTGAGAGTGGGTCGCGAGGAAGAAAGCCTCTCTAAAAAATCACTGTGAGTGGCGGCAGCGGGAGTTCATTCTCCTGTTGCATTTATCGCTTCTGAGCGATGGCGGACGGCTCGAAAGAGTCATCCTTTGCGCGGCGGGCCCCGGGTCGCGGATTGCGGCTCGGGGTTAGGGATCCAGTATGACTGGCCCCCGTCGGGCAGACTGCGCACACGGCTGGCTGTGGTCATGTCTCGCGGGCAGTGCGGTGTGTGTAGGGGGCTTGCCTTAATTGGCTGGCCCGAGTGGAGACAACCACAATAAAAAATCCCTAAAGGACCGGCGTTGGGGCGCCCTTCGGGGCCTTGCACGGCGTCGGTCGCCTTCGGGTGGCTGGGGGGATACCCAGCCTGCTAGTGGCCATCCCAGGGGGAACTCCCAACCCCCTGGCGTATGTGGGTTGCCGGGGTATGGCACCTCTGCCTCGGTGGACGTTTATTTGTGACCCTACTCGTGGGACTTTTATGGAGACTGATAAACATATAAAACCTACTAACGATCTGATTACTTCTAACGACTTGGCTATACGTACCCTTGACACTGATACAGCTGCTTCAGCTTCTTGCGATTCGGCTGCTTCGACGAAACTGGCGGTGGAGACGGCGGCCCTGATGGCCGGCGCCGACACCACTGACCCACGCAACGAAATGGATGCGATCATCTTGGAAGTTTCTGATGATCCCGAACTAGTGAGTGACTCTGGGAGCGCGCGATCCGGCGTGATTCCCCAGAAGGCCGCGCCCTGTAAGGGCCAGCGGCTCAAATCGAGCGCGGCTGGCGGCTCTGCCGCAAAAAAGACGGGTGGCGGAAGTCTTTTCTTCCGCCCCGGAGATTTGGATGTCTCGGACTCTGAGGCCGAGACGCTAAAAGGGTCCGATACGGACCACGTCGGCAGCGACACCTCTGCCTCCAGCGCACGCGGGAGGTATATGAGGACCCGCGCTGCCTCCCGAAAGAGATCCGCCGAGAAGTCCAAATCCAAGTCGGATGGATCGGGGTCTGGCGCAGACCAACATAAGACCGGCCGCAAGGTCGCTAAGCGCGGTCCCTGGACGCCCCCCCACCTCGGGCAATTACATTGCCCTAGCAGAGAAACGCCTGGCTGCAGCAGAGGCCGCCAGAATTGAGGCGAAAGCCCAATATGAGAAGGACCTGCTGGAGCAGGAGCGCGCGACGCGCGAGCGCCGCGCCCAGCAAGGCTACGGTGTGGCCCCGGTGCTCAATTTTTCGGGCATGTCGGTGGCCGAGCTTATGGAGACCGCCAACGAAGACGCGGTCCAGATTCTGGGAGTGGTATCCAAATCCCAGAATCTAAAGGGTGGATGCCAGAAGGCCCTGAAGGACAGGACCTGCTCCCTGTTGGCAGCGGCTGGCGAGATAGCGAAGCGCTCCGTGAATGAGGAAACGGCCGCTCTCCAGGCGACTGTGCGTCGGCTCTCGGAGGAGTTGGCGGCGGTCCGCAAGGAGTTGCAGACCCTGAGAGCCGGCGAGGCTCTGGCAGCTGCCGCGCCGGTAGCTACCCCCCCCGTGGCTTCACGCCCCCCTCCCCCTCCTCCGAAGGCGAAGGCGGCACCGAAAGCGGCGGCGCAGAAGGCGGCGCCACCAAACCCAGAAGGGCAACTTGAGGCGAGGATCGCCTCGATTGTTGAGGACCGCATGCGCGAGCAGGTCCTGCAGGAGCGAAACTTTATTCGCTCCCTATTTGCAGGACTTGAGGGCCGGCTCCTTCCAGAGCCAAGGATCCGCCCTCCGCTCGCGTCGGACAGCGGGTACAAATCGTCTGGGGAAGCCTCGGCGCCCCCTCCTCCCCCTCTTCAATCGAAGAAGGGAAAAGGAGTGGGCAAAACTACGGCGAAAGCCGCTAGCGCCACGCTCCCTGGCCCCGTAACCCGCTCAAGATCCTTTGCCGCTGCCGTGGCGGCCGGCTTGGAACCCCGGGGGCTGACAAACCAGCCTACCCGCCCCTCCGTGGTGGAGCCAGTAGCCTCCACCTCCTGGGCTACCCCCCCCTCGCAAGTGGACGTACTTTTGCCGTCCACCACTCCGGCAAATGAGGGGTGGCAGATAATCGCCCGTAAGAATAAGGCCAAAAAGCCAAAACAGACGGCAAACTCCTCCGCCGCCGCCGCTA
Organism: Cnaphalocrocis medinalis; assembly: GCA_014851415.1. Taxonomy (NCBI): domain Eukaryota; kingdom Metazoa; phylum Arthropoda; class Insecta; order Lepidoptera; family Crambidae; genus Cnaphalocrocis; species Cnaphalocrocis medinalis. The sequence goes on from CM026280.1 coordinate 17,099,052, forward strand.
CCGCCTCCAAGGCCCCCGAGCAGGTGGGGCTGACCGGGGGAAAGAAATCGAAGAGGAGGAAGAAGAAGGTGGCCACCACGCCAGCTCCCAGGAGGCTTGTCGCGCCGACATCGTCGGCGGTGGTCGTCACCCTTACGGCCGAAGCGGTCCAAAAGGGTGAGACCTATGATAAGGTCCTTAAGAAGGCCCGCGAAGCGATTGGGGATGCCGCGGCTCTCGGCATCCAGAAGCTGCGGTGCAGGCACACCGCCACGGGAGCCCGGAAATTCGAGCTCCCCGGCGCCACGAGCGGGCCTGCTGCGGATGCCTTTGCGGCGAAGCTGTCGGAGGCTATGGCGGGTGTGGCGCACGTTAGGCGCCCAGTGCGCCTGGCCTCTCTGCTGGTGACCGAATTGGATGACTCGGTCACCAGAGAAGACGTGGTCGCCAAGGCGGCCCAGGTTGGCGGCTGTGAGGCAGCTGCCATCAAGGCCGGCGAGGTTCGCCCTGGCCGATGGGGCTTGGGCCAGACGCGGATACAGATGCCCGTCATGGCCGCCAAAGAGGTCCTAAAGGCCGGCCGCCTCTTGGTCGGCTGGAGTTCAGCGGGGGTCAAAGCACTGGAGGATGAGCCCCTCCGGTGCTTCAAGTGCCTGTGCACTGGGCACGCCTCCGCCTGTTGCCCCTCCGACATCGTCCGCAGTAACCTCTGTTACAGATGCGGACAGGAGGGGCACAAACTAAAGGAATGCAAGGCGAAGACACCGCGCTGCGCTGTTTGTGCCGCCTCGGGCCGGCCAGCGGAGCATAATATGAAGGGGAGGAAATGTCGTCCTCCCCCGAAGAAAGGAAAACAGCAGGCGGTTTCCATTCGACCGGCTGCTGCCGCTGCCACCGCCGCCGCTGAGGCTCCCGCGGCGGCGCACCAGGAGGAAGGCGCTGCTACTGCCACCGCCGCCGTTGAGGCTCTCGCGGCGGTGCAGCAGGAGGAGGGTGCGATGTCCGAATAATGGATCAGATCGGACAACGCACCTTCCTCCAAGCGAACGTCAATCACTGCCGCTCGGCCCAAGACCTGCTGCATCAGCGGGTGGCTGAGTGGCAGATCGACGTGGTGATGGTCGCCGAGCCCTATTTCGTCTCAGACGATTGGCTCGGCGACACCGACGGGGTGGCCGCCATTTTTCGACGGCCCTCATCTGGTGTTTCCCCCCTCGTGTTTTTGGAGAGGGGGTCTGGCTATGTCGTCGCCGGGTGGGACGACATGGCGCTGGTGTCGGCATACTTTTCACCGAGCAGGCCCTTCCGGGAATTTGAAGATTTCCTGGTCACGCTGGGCGCGGTTTTGGGCCGTTTGGCACCGCGCCCAGTTGTGATAGCCGGGGACCTCAACGCCAAATCAACGGCGTGGGGGGAACCCGGCTTCCGACCAGCGGGGTCGAGCATTATACGAGTGGGTGGTGGCGAGTGGCCTCACCACGCTCAATAATGGCTCGACCCACACGTGCGTGCGGCGGAACGGTGGATCGGTGGTGGACGTTACCTTCGCCACCTCATCCGTCGCCGTACGCACAACCGGCTGGACGGTAGAGCTGGCGGAGACGCTGTCCGACCACCGCCACATCAGGTTCGGGGTCGGCACGTCGGGGCCTGCCAGACCGGCGAACCGGCCTTCTCCCTTTCCCAGGTGGGCCCTGGGAAAGCTGGACAAGGAGAAGGCCAAGGAGGCGGCTTTCGTCCAGGACTGGTTTTTCCCAGTCCTGGACGACAATGATGTGGAGGCGACTGCGTCCGCCCTTCGCGCCGGATTGACCGAGGTATGCGATGCAAGCATGCCTCGGTCGCGCCGCCCGGGCCCGAAACACGCGGTGTATTGGTGGTCGGCGGAGCTCGCTGAGCTGTCGGCCACCTGCCGCAGTGCCCGGAGGGCCTTCCAGAGGGCCAGGAGGCGGCGTCGTCGCGATCCCGCCAATGAGGACCGCCTCTACGAGGCCTTTAACGAGGCAAGGCGGTCCCTCAAATACGCCATTGGCAGGGCCAAAGACGCCGCCAGAGAGGAGATGCTGGAGGGCCTAGACCGGGATCCGTGGGGGCGGCCTTATAAGGCGGCGCGCAATAAATTGCGCCCCATTGCCCCCCCCGTCACCGAGACCCTCCAGCCTGAGCTCCTGGAGAGGGTGGTGCGGACCTTGTTTCCGGCCCGCACTGACTTCACCCCTCCGAGGATGCCCCCTCCGACAGGGGTGGTCCCCGTGGTTAATGTGGCTCCGCCCATAACCACGGAGGAATTTGGCGCGGCAGAGCTCCGTCTCCGCGCCAAGAAAACCGCCCCCGGCCCGGATGGGATCCCGGCGCGAGTGGTGGCCCTCTCTCTGGTGGAGATGGAGGGCCGCGTCCGGGGCCTCTTCGACCGCTGCATGGCGGTCGGGAGGTTCCCGAAGTTGTGGAAGCAGGGCCTCTTGGTCCTGCTCCACAAGGAGGGCAGGCCGGCGGACTCTCCGTCGGCCTACAGGCCCATCGTCCTCCTGGACGAGGTGGGAAAGCTGCTAGAAAAGATAGTAGCTTCCCGCCTCACCTCGCACCTGGAGGACGTGGGCCCCGATTTATCAGGGGCCCAGTACGGTTTCAGGGCGGGCCGATCCACTGTGGACGCCCTGAAACGCCTCCGCCAAGAAACTGAGGAGGCGGCGGAGGAGGGGAAGGGAGTGTTGGCGATATTCATCGATATCAAAAACGCCTTCAACTCCCTTCCCCATGCCACAATACTGGAGGCACTCCGATTTTTCCGGGTGCCCCAGTATTTGGTAGTCCTCATTGAGGACTACCTCAGTGGCCGTGAGGTCATTTTTGTGGATCGAGATGGTGTAGTCCGGCGCCGCACGGTGGAGGCCGGTGTTCCCCAGGGGTCCGTTCTTGGACCCCTGCTTTGGAACATCGGCTACGACTGGGTCCTGCGCGGCCGTCTCCTCCGGGACTGGAGTGTCATCTGCTATGCAGACGACACTCTAGTCACGGCCCGGGGGAGGACGTTCGAGGCGGCCGCGGCGAAGGCGTCGCGGGCCGCGGACTCGGTCGTAGAGAGGGTGCGGCGCCTGGGACTACAGTGCGCCATAGAGAAGACCGAGGTGATTTATTTCCCTCGGTCTGGCGAGAGGTTTCCCTTCGGCAGACACATTTCTGTCGGAGGGACCCAGGTTCAGGTGAAGGCCGAGATGCGCTATCTCGGCCTCACCCTGGATCCTCGGTGGCAGTTTGGCCTGCACTTTAGCAGGCTGTCACCGAGGCTCCTCAGGGCAGCAGACACGCTGTCGTGGCTGCTGCCGAACCTGGGCGGACCGGGCTCCAGGTGCCGGCGTCTCTATGCCGGCATCCTGAGATCGATGGCGCTCTACGGAGCGCCAGTCTGGTCGGACTCCCTGGCGAGAGGGGAAAATCTTCCTTTCTTGCGGGGGCCTCAGCGGGCAATAGCGCAGCGGGTCGCTCGAGCTTACCGTACGGTAAGTTTCGACGTGGCCTGCTTGCTCGCCGAGACCCCTCCGTGGGAGTCGGACGCCGTGGTTCTCTCCGCCGTGTATGACTACGCGGCGGAGAAGCGGGCAGAAGGGGAGTCCTTCTGCCCCGTCGAGCGGGAGGCCGTACGGAAGGAGGCCCGGCAGGTCCTCCTGAGGCGATGGTCGGAGCACCTCGTCCTCACCCGTTACGGCCGGAGAACGCTCGACGCGCTCGCCCCGGTCTTGGACCGGTGGCTGGAGCGGAGCCACGGCGTCGTCTCCTTCCGGATGGTGCAGGTAATGACCGGGCATGGTTGCTTCGGCTATTACCTGCACAAGATCCGCCGGGAGGAGACGCCTTCGTGCCACGCGTGCGGCGCTGTGGAGGACACGGCGCAACACACTCTAGCGGTGTGTGCGTCGTGGGCTCCACAGCGCTATGCATTGGTGGCGAAGGTCGGCCAGGACCTCTCACTGGCTAGTATAGCGAGAGCTATGCTAGCGAGTGATGAGGCCTGGAAGGCCTTTGCCGCCTTTTGCGAGCACGTGATGGCGGCGAAGGAGGCGGCGGAGCGCGAGCGAGAGGCGGATCCTCTCGCCCCCGCGCTCCGAAGGGCAAGGAGGGGGAGGAGACGACGCCAATATGTGCGTCTCCTACCTCTCCATGGAGGGAGTCCGCTGGCGGGTGGTACGGGGGTACCACCGCCGGCATTGCACGGACGCCCTCCGCAGCCTGGTGGGGACGGCTCGACTCTCTCGGCTGTCCCCTCCCACCCCCCCGACCCCGGGGGGAGTTCCGCCGTGCCCGCCGTGTAGGCGGGCCCCGTCCGGAAGATGTTGTGGTGCTAGGCTCCGTGCTTGGAACCAGGACATCTTCCAAATATGGACGATGAGGGAGAGTCCCAGGGGTTTTAGTCGGTAAACCCCCGCCTTCAGCGGGGGGAGTCCGACATAACCCGTCCACCCCCCGGTGGACGGGTATGCGTAACGCATTTCCCCTGGGTAAACAAAAAAAAAAAAGACCTTACAAACCCAAATTGCTCATCTATTAAATATTTCTTGAAATAATTCTGTATCAAGGGACATACCAGAGCCTCCAAGACCTTACCAAAGCAAGACAATATAGAGATTGGTCTGTAGTTATCTATTATTCCATCATCTCCTGATTTAAATATTGGCACTACTTTTGCAAGTCTCCATACCTTTGGAAATACACCCGACGATAATGACATATTGTAAATTATTTGAAGTGGTTCAACTAAACTTGATAAGCAATTAACAACAAATAAAGGTGGCACCCCGTCAGGTCCTGCACCTTTATTCTTATCCAATGACTTTAACTTCAATTTAAATTTGTTATATAAAAATAAATCAAGATGTTTGCCTGAGATGCGTAATATTAGTAATTATTTTAGCACTCGATATTGTGCAAGAACGTACAAGTTTATGGCATTCCGATTTTTTATTACCATCATGATAATCTGACATAATTGGTATTAGTCAGATTATCATGATGTTTTATTAGTTTACTAACATAATTTAGGAACTTTTAAATTAATTTAGTTCTAATTATTGATTATCATTATTTATTGCTCACCAAGCGACTTGTGTATATTCGTGTAAACACGTTTAGGACTACAGTCCTGCTCATTATGTTAAAATGCAACGTAAATGTAATGCAATCATGACTCTGATCCGTTGTGTTTTCAAATAAATAAATAAATACCTGTCAATGCTGTCAAACTTTAAAAATTAAACACGGTTTTTGTTTAAATTATTTTTATGTCCTTCTGCTTCCACTTATATTGTGTCAGAATGTCACCAAAATATGGCTCAAACATCGGCCGTATTACACGCGGTGCAAATAAATAAAGAGTAGATAAACAAAATATGTAGTTCGGGAGAAAATGCAACGATGTGTAACACATCGCATCGGGGCATAAAGGGGCTGGTGATAGACGTTGCCGGGCGCAGGCGCGAGCGACACGAACGGACGAGATAAAAATAATGCCACAGCTAAAGTCTAACATTTTATCATACAGGTTGACTCGTCATAAATGTAAATCAGAAGTAATTCTCAAAAATTACAGGAACAGACGTAGGCGTCCCACGCTGCACTCAGTATGTGGTTTCCACTCCACAACTTTTTGCTCCAGCGACCATCAGGTCTCCGTGGTATGTGCCCGGCTGCATCTTCAAAAAATACATCGAATGTTCATTCGGGTTGACCCATGTAGTTAAGTTAAAAATTACTGTTACTAGTAAGATAAAGTATCAGTCCCATTGCTGGTCAAAGGTCTCCATGATAGAAATTAAGTCATAGCTGCTATGATCGAATAAAGCTTAATCATCACGCTGTGGCATAGAGCAAATTGGTGTTATCATCACATTTTTCATACGGGTAGGTTGTGATCATTCTCATACCTACCCGAATAAAATTCGAAACTTACTTTGAGAGAGAGCTTGAGATCACGGCTCAGTACGTAAACCACTAGACCGACGGGGCACATATAACGCGGCTGGCGTTTACACGACTTACTCTAACGGGACTCTTAAGTGTTGGGTTCACCCAAAACCAATGTTGTTTATTCAGCATATACTGGTGCTGACACGTAGAAATGGAACGTACTACGCCTGACGCGTTCGAAGTGAATTATTTGCTTAAACAGACAGAGTGGTTTTGAACGAATCCAAACTGGCAAATAATGAAAAATCCGCTAGCTTTAAATATTCGTTGCGACAGCATATTATTATTTATCTCTTTTCATATCAGAATAAATCGGTTATCAAAACCAGAAAGTGACCAGTCCCTTTGCAATAGAATCTCAGACCCAAGACCCTTATTTATAGTCAATATAAAAGTTTACTTTCCAATTCCAAGACTTCTAATGAGCCTCGCGGGAAGTCACTCGGTTTAATTTGAATTTTATAAGACTTTATCTAAGATTCCCTAGTGAATAGACTAGTAACGCCGTAAAGCCGCTAAGGTAATTTAAAATGGCATTAGCGGCACCAAATTGTTCGTTGTTATACAAATATAGGATTTGCTTTAAGGTCCTATGGAACAGGGAAAAACATGTTACTAGTTACTATTTATAGAAGATTATTTTTCATTTAAATAAGTAAATCAAGCCCGCGCGTGACAAAGATAAAAATGGAAAGAGAATTGTTGAAAATGAAAATAAACTGCAAATCTTTTCATAGAATTCAACTGTCACAAACGGTGTACTTAAAAGATATTGAGCTGTATTCATCAGAATTAATAATAATCAAAAATATAATCAATAATAATAAAAAAACAGAATCGTTTTATAGCTTCAAAACTGTGTGATAAGTTGGCAAAACAACTTTGAGTGACACATGTGTCCCTATTTCATTTACCACATCCCTGTAGAATTTTATAGGTTCTAATGGGATAATACTACATTACAAAGGGTCGCGCTGAAGAAATGTCGTTTCGCCCACAATGAGAGCACTCGGTTTATTTCACAAATGCGTAATTTCGCCGTAATTACGGTTTTATAGAGTTACAAGCTTGTACCTCGGCCGGCTTGTAACACAATGCTCATGAGGCCTCTTGCCTTGTTTAGACTGCTCTCATTTATAGCAAACAAAAATACACAGTACGTTAGATGAAGATACACATCTTTTTGTTATTTAGCAAGTATTTGAATCACAGCGGTTTGTTATACTAAATGAGAAGCTCTATATATCGTATGATCAAGTTGATGAGTTTTATCATTTCTTCTGAATTGGCTTGTAGTTATCCTATAATCTATACATGCAAATACATGCTGCTGAAGAAGAAGAAGATCCTATCCATGTTACTCTTTCACGCCAAAACTACTGAACGGATTTAAATGAAATTTGGTATACAGATGGTCTAGACCCTGAGAAAGGACATAGGCTACTTTTTATTGCGAAAAGGGAGTTGTAAGGGGTTAAAAGTGGGGTAAAAAGTTACTTTTCCACGCGGACGAAGTCGCGGGCGGCCGCTAGTAATCTATAATTTAAGCAAAAGACCCTTACAAAAGTTCCTCATACTTTTGCTCTTGGTCGGCCTAGATATCGCGTTGTTATGGCGTTAGCTTCGTTCTATATAAACGTATATTTTTCGTGAGACACGTTCACGAATTACGTTAGAAATTTCACATCGCTTAAGTTACGTTATTATACAGAGAACATGCGTCAAATTTACCAACCTATCTCATAAAAGCGTAGTTGATTAACTGAATCAAGCAAATCTTTGTATCAAACATCCATTGAGCAATGTCTTGTAAAAATATCTCCAAATTTAATTTGTGATCATCCTCCTCTGTTGCTTTGAAACCATGTAGAGTGATATCATAGCCTCACAGCAACTTGCTATGCCTTACTGCGTGACTGAGCGTAATGGAGGCCAGTTCGGAGGGAAGGAGAAATTCGAACGCTCTTGTAACTCCACTAGTGTTGCGAGTGTCTATGGGTACAAATCCTTATCCGTCTATCTAAAGTTTTAACTAAAATTTGTCTACACTCGCTCAATTGGCCCGTTACCGCGCCTCGTCGGAACCTTTACGACGTGTCGCTGCGCGCGCGGCGCGGCGCGGCTAAACCCAACCACGACCTTTTTGTTACGACTCGCCAACTTTACACTTTATTAGCGATATACGTTTGAGGGTTATCTTTTAATAAAACGTTTTGGAGCTTGTCCATAGTAAAACATTAGGTGACGCCAAAATTCTTAACTCGCACTCCAAAATTTGTACGCGTACTAAGACATAATAAGGATAAGAACGTAAAATAATTTAAGACTGAGAAAAAGCCGTTTGGCAGGGAATTCTCAATGTTCTTAAATATTCGTTTCTTCATATCAGGAGTGGTTAATGGTTGAGTAAGTGGAAGAACCAGCCAGAAGTTCATTCTTTACACACAATACATGATCATAATTTTTAGTTTTAATTATGATTACCGCGAAATCAGTAACATCACCAGAAGTCAAAGGTACACGCCCTACAAAATAGTTCGATAGTATAATTTGTAGCGCATTATGCACGGCCGCTCGTATCTCAGCGCGGTTCTTGCCGCGCTTTGTTTGTGTAGGTGCCCGTTTTTGTTTGAGTTTTACGAGGGCATTATGATAAACACACATTGTGTCCTAAACCTACATTATATTCATAATAAACCGGCGTCGTTTGCGGAATGGCCACTCATTGTTTCGCGCAAAAACTTGGCGCAAACAATGGAGTCCGACTGCGGCCGCGCGAGCGCCACCTTTATGAGAAAGAGATACATGCACGTCGAGTAACTGGAGTTGATATAGTTCTGCACATTACGAGGACGTATATCTTTATTTGTGTTAAGCTATAATAGATTTTGTATTGCATTTAGAAATATCTGCACACAATTTAAGTAGGTGTGTGCTTGAAAAATCTTAAAATAAAACATCATGTAAGTATTCCTGGTACAAAACCGCCATCATACAAAGACAAATACAAATACAAAATACTTTATTTACAGAACGAATGTTAAATGGGTTGACATTACAGTTTACAAGGTATCAATTACGTCCTACCGGGATTAGGTACCATGAGGGAATAAATCTGAATGTTTCGGTTAGTTCCTCAAACTTAGGATATTCATTATTAAGTTTATGATTCCGAAGATGTAAACATGATTTAATTCGTCTGGTTTGTCGGTCATGTTCGTTTAATATCACTATACTAACTAAACCAAAGCTTTTCTGTTTTATAAAGGCCGTGTTTGTATACTTAACATCATTTATTAGTGTTAACACTGATTCGTAAATTGTCAATGTATTTGTAAAACAATTGTGCAGAACATATACCTATCAAATAAATATTATAATGTTGAATAACGTCGTATCTTATACCCGTCAAATACTTGGGAAAACAAACAATGTTCCGCCTCAAATACGAAGAATTCTTTCGAAATTTCTTTACAAAATTACGTCAATCTTTTGAATAACCACGTCGTTTAACAAGAACGTCTAAATAATACTGTTTAATTTTGTTTTTCAGGTTCGACGAGGGCTGTGGAGGCTGCGTGTCGGCTTGTGACGACGGGCGTGGTGGGCGGACGGACGCGTCGGACGCGCGGACAGACGCCCGGAACGCCTCTATCATGCTACGTCTAGTCGAATTAGCCGGGAAAATGTACCTTTCTTTTATGTCATAGATGACAGAGAAGCAGACAGCTGTCTGCACTGCACCTGCAGGCTTACCAGATTTGTCTGCTTGTCTGCTATCGCTTACGATTGCAGCCGCCCATGGACACGCGCAACACCATTGTGGTCACAAGTGCGCAGCCGACCTTTAAACCCCCTTTTTCCCTGTCACTTAACTTTGTCACACCACAAACAGAAATAGCAGAAAATAGCTACCGCGTAATAGGTCCAAGCCATTTATTGGCCTATTTATCCCCTAGTTCCCGTTGGCTTCATCCTTGTGAACTTTAGCTCTTTAATTTTATTTCTTGTTTGCGCTGGGTCCAGGCGCGCGGACTCCTGCCCACCGGCAGGCACTTAACTTCGCCGGCGATGCGGGCTTTCACTCACGAACTTTGTAAGAGTTAAATCTTGATTCGTGTAAAACGGCTTCAGAAGTTTTATAAACCACACCAGAAAATGCATCTATTATATACGAGTACAATGCAATAAAGTTACTTAACAGAAAATACAATTCATTTCATTAAAACCAACCTTTGCTTTGCTTACTTTTTTTATGAAAGTGGCGACAAACGAGCAAGCGAGTCACCTGGTAGTAACTAATCACCGCCATCCATATCAACAATCTGTAAGATCAGGGAAAGGGTTGCCGGCCTTTTACAAAGGAGGAGGAGGTGCGCCCTTCTCTTGAAGGTCCCCTACGAGTAAGTAGTGACCATCGCGAAACAAGTTGCTGCCAAACTGTTCCACAAAACTAAGGTAGATACATGGTAGAACACACATTAGAGCGGTAAGACTACGGAGCGAATTTATGAGTTTCGCAGGTACACTACTCGTTCCTACGTACTAATCTAGTACTAGAGCTACCTTTCATCCACAATATTAGTATGGAGCGAGTTAAATTGCGTAAATGTTATTGCTCTGGCGCGCAGCAAGGTGGAGTAATTAACGTGACCGCTGAAGAACAGATTTCCAATTTAAATGGCGCCCCCGGCGACGGCCCGGACCTTATTAAATACTCGAACGTTTACTACTGAGAGAAATACCCGTTCTTTGTGTATGTAAAGTTGAGGGTTACTCGGAATAGGACAATTATTTACTATTACAAAACTCAACATGTTCTCCCATTCTTCATCAAATATTCTTCATTTTATTTTTGGTAACATGTTTAATATTAAATTTAGGACATGAGCCTCTTTTTCAAGTCTACTCATCATAGTACTTATATAAGTATTTACTTACGTACTTATATAAGTAGTTTAGTATGATATGTCTTACTAATAAAAATAAACCACTATTTTTACTAGTATGCTACTAATGAGTCAATTTGACCAAAAATCATAATATTATGTAAGTAAAAAAAAACCACGACGAGATGTAATATAAAAAGATATTATTGCAATGTTGGCAAATTCCTGATTTCGGGGATCAATTTTCATTAAATTTAATTTGTTGGATTCCTATAGTGCCCCAATCGTGCACATATTATTTTTCGATATTAATTATTAAAAATACTAAGTACGACGTACAAACAAACTGTTTTAGGTTATTTCTTAAAAACATTTTCTTGACCAAGAGACAGCTAGGCTGTCATATTCTTATATCTTTCTATGAGCGGCAGCAATCGATTACAATCAGGTGATCAGTCTGCGACTTATCACATAAAAAAATGTTTTATTACCGTTATATTTGCATTTCATTTGGTTTATTTTATAACTTAATCTAAGTTTTAAGCAAGAAGCTATGGGTAGTTGTGTTATGTAAGGGAATGTTTTATTTGGGAGCGAGTTGCTCGGCGCCCATCGGCGCTTCGGACAGGCCATCGATTGTCATTATTAATGAGGGTAGTTAAGCAAGTTCACTTGTTGAGTGCAGAGGCATGTCGCAGCCCACGCTGAGCTACATCATTCGTCACAGTATTTTTGCTTGTGATGTTTCAGTGTGAAAAAACAAAAGCAAATTTTTGAAATAGTCATTAACTAATCTTGTTTCGAGACGACATCACATAAAAGCATCCAGATTCAACTCAAATATTTTTTTCATTTAATAGCAAAAATCTATACTAAAAACAGGTTTAAATAGTCGTACATGTCCCAGCACACAACTCTATATTTTTCATATCCATGATTATTTTTACAATCATCGGTGATGCAAAATCTGCACGTCTTCAAACCGCGGCCAGCAATAATTGTTGAGGTAATTTAATTCTATATGTGTGTAACCATAATTCAGTTAATGCAGAAATACGCACCTAGATTGCAGAATCTAGAGGTGGAGGCTCGAATTCGAACAACGACCCCCCGCATGGAAGGCGAGTACTTTTCAATCGAGCTACCATCGCTTGTAATTACTGCAAAATTATCCCCTAGTATGAATTCCAAAATGAAAATGAGTCAAGAGAAACTCAAGCTAAAACGTGACGTCACCGGCATAGTTCCCGAATAGTTGGGTCCAGCCCTCCCGCCCTCCCCGCCAGGTGACCGGACTCCGAGCTAACCATATTATTAACTCAGTGGCGCGGACGAAGTTGAGTTGCATAGCTCCGGCGTTAATTCCGTGATAGTAAGTAGCATTCACAATGAAACGCATTTAGATTTTCGCGTTGCATTATAATTGTAATATATTAAAACGGGAATTAACGCGACGCTTATTCAACAATACAGTGCATTGTATTGTACCTAACAATAGTCGGAGTGTAGTCCGCTTGTGACCACGGCTGCTGAAACATAGCCGAAACGTCAAACAGTAAGTACAATACGATGTACTTCACAATTTAAAACGTCGCGTTGATTCCCGTTTTAATAAAATATTGGTTACATAACCAAATATTAGTTGTGGGAAAATTCCAAACAGATATATCGAACCTTTTTGGTTCATTGAAAAATACTCTTATTTATTGAGTCGCAAATATGTTTGGTTTCAACCAGTACCCATTCCAAGTAATCGGTATTTTTGTGCCGCAGACGAATGGGATATGAATGATAAATGGACTACATCGCTCCGGTAACTGATATACCTATTCGTGAAATGCCAACCGGGATTATTTCATAATCAAAGATAGATTGGCTCACATCGATTTTTGATTACGATGGCCGACGAAATATCGGTATGATTGCGATCCACAAAAGCGTGATACGGACAGACGGCTAAATATGCATGAGCTGTTGGTATGCATGAGGTGCCGATTAACGCGCTGTATCAAAATCAAAAAAATCTGTATTTGCATAGGCTTATGGACAAGCATTCATAGTTTGGAAGAGTTAAGTGGATTTTCTTGCTTTGTACAAGTTTATTTGGGATGCGAAAATGAATTTAATTTTCTTGTGTTTGTAGACATTTGGTACGTTTCTGCAGTTTGTTGTAATGGTTAATTGAACATTATAACACTTCTTACATCGGTTTACATTTTAAATTATTACTAACTTACTTTTAAATATAGCTGAGAATGTCTGTATGAAAATTAGGTCAAAAGTTGATCAAGTAACTCGCGTGTGTTTATCTATTCGCTATAACAATAAAGATTAGAAAAATAGTTTAACGAAAAAGTTGAGTTACCTTTAAATATATCTTAAAAAGGAGTACTCACAACATTATTTTCATAGTCAGGGGGCAGATAGAGGCTCAGGAAAGATATTGCCAACATCGCTTACCTGTAACAAAAAATACAACGGTTTATGTATATACTCACATTTATTCGCTATAAAATAACATACTCAGTCTCGTGTACAGAAAAGAAAGCCTTGAAAAATATAGTATATTATTATTATGAATTGATTCATACAATTAAAATTTCATCCTATATTTCTAAGAGAAAAGTGATGAGTTAGGTACCTACCCAACTCATCACTTTTCTCTTAGAAATTTTCTCTTAAATTATTTGTGGTGTATTATGTATATGTATTATATAGGCTACAATTTAAAAAGATAAATGACTTTTCTATATATCTTGTAATCTGTATCTGTCTGTCTCTATCTTGTAATACTACAAATTAATTATTGTAAACCTCCAAGCGGATGAAATCTCGGGGCTCAAATAATTCAAATTAGTTCGTTGCCTAAATTGACCTGACCAGCAATCAAACCCTGGACCCTCCATGTTTAGGCACAGCATGATAGCCACTACTCCATCGACGTCATTAATGTTAACCGCATAAGATGATTTTTAACTAAAAAACTTTCATGTAATTTACGTGTTGATCTTTCATTGTTCAAGTAGAGTACCGCGGGCGGAGTTGCCCCGCTCCGCGTAACTTCGGCTCAATTTGCTGGTAAGTATGTAAGTCGATTAGCGCCGCGCGATGTTTCCGTATTATTGACAACAACAATTTAATAACGAGTGTTTGGTGTTCTCCCTCGCAGTAATAAAGCAGGAGTTTGCGTAACAATGTGTTTGTTTCGATCTTCCTCCGTTGGATTTAAAATGAAAAGACAACGCCAAATACGTCTACCACGCAATTGACTGCATTGCTGTTGACTTTTATAAAAGAAATAAATATACTGACATATAATATTAGATAACACTGACACATAAAAATGTTAAAACATGCACCACATAAAGACACACGCTTTAACATATCTGAAGACCACAAAAAAGGACGTGACTCTACATAGTTTAATTAATTTAATTATAATTAGCTACTTACATATTTTTTGGATTAAAATACAGAAAAAACATATTGTGCCATTTTAAACAAATTAAGAGATAAGTCACTGCAAAGTAATGGATTAGTTGAACAAAATAAACTAACTAAGCAGTGATGTTATTTAGTCTGGCGTGCAACTAATTTTCCTACTAAAACAAAAATGTTGAGTATTCTAACTAACATTGAACTTCGTGAAAAACCTTGTTAAATTTATGTTCTGTTATTCCCTTGCTTTGAGCGGGGAGTGGAAACAAAAACCTCCGCAGTTCTAGTGGCACTGCACTGTGGCTGTGTGTGTGTCGTATGTCCAACTGCAGTGGACGCGACTGGCTAAAATGATATATATTTTATAAAATCTTGATAGTTGATAAAATATCCCTCCTCTCTCATGTTAGCGCGTAATTCCCAGTTGCGTCCAAAGCTGTCGCTTTGGAGCCCGGGGTACGCATCTTTGGGAGAAGATCTTTTAACAGGGGATCCAGACCAACTAAATCATTGTTCATTCACGTTTCAAACACTATCCGCAACGTGCAGTTATCTTTCACCACTGAACTAATGGTAGAGAAATGCAAATAGATTTGAAAAATCCATAAATGCATGCTCGAATTCGGACCACGACCTCCGCATGGAAGGCGCGTTATTGACCACTGAGCTACTGTCGCTCCGATTTGTCGATAGGAATAAATTCAAAGGCGGGAACAAACCGTCATAATACGACGAGGCAGGGGAGCTGCACGGATATCACTCAAGTTTATAATGAAATAACTCCACTGACTTTGCCTCCGCCGGGACCCGAGGAACAGTCAGTGGAGTTAGGGAACAACCCATTAGGGTCTCTCAGGGACAGAGGCAGCCAACTTAAGCTCAAGTCATTTTACAATTATTATTACATTATAATACTTATTCGTTATGTTGTAGTTTCTATGACATAATAAACTCGACTGTTCTGTCTAATAGAAGTGAATTTAATAAAATTATAAAATACTAAAAACCAGCTATTTAAATTTTTTCATAATTCTTCATAATTAGATCGGCCTTTTTCAAAATTGCTATAACTTCATTGTAATTCATTGCTGGGAAAACTCGTTGGGTTGATGAATTACGAGTATGATAAAAATGTGAAATAATAAAAAGAAAACCGCTGACAAAAACACTTGCGATCAGCCGCGGACCGCAATAAATCGTAATGCAGCGCGAAAATGGGACAATTTATTATTCATACTCGGACCGCACAACACACGCCGACAATAACTTTACAAAGTAGCCGGAGATTTAGCTGGAATCGTTGCGCTGGACTTTCATAAAAACGCCGTGAACAAAGAGCGCGCTGAAATATGGACGCCGCAGCCCGCGACGACGCGTGCGGCACACAGCGTGCGCGCGCGGCGCCCTCGTGGCTACTGGGTAGTGCCTACGTGTTCATAACTGCCAGCTTGTGCTTACTAGACCCGTATAAGGGAATAATAAAATAACATACGGGATTGCTTGTGCACTACATAATGTACGTAACGTAACGAATATAAGATTATACATACATATATATGTCTACCTACTACTCCAAAATATGTACCTAGATTAAATATTTTTGTACCTGACTTCCACAACCCTTTGCTACGGAAACCACATAAAGTTGCTTGTTTAGAATCATTACACTGATCTCCCTCCTGTCCGGTAAGAGTAAGGGACGGCATCATTTTTCCAGACGCCATCACTCGCCGCGCGCCTCGTAGACACTTGTTATATTTCCTTTATGTCAGCATCGTCTGTTATCTTTGCCAAATGGGCTAAAATTACACCTCGAAACCAATTCACCTATTTCTTAAGCTACAAAACGTAATCCTTCATACACAAGTTTGTCGTCCGTTCCTGAACTACAATGAAAACAAGTGCATCGCTCGAGTTGCATCTTGCTCGTGTTTTATTCAACGTTACATCTCGCGCGGCCGAGGCATTGTCCGCCGGGAGCAGCAGCGGGACCAGGCGGCGTCCTGCCACTATTGTGCGGCTCTATCATAGTTATTAGTTTTTGATGTGCTCGTTATTTGCTGAATAGAAACGCTCGAGCACACGCAGCCCGACGATAACTGGAACTGTACTGTAACTACAATTAGTCTATTCAACAAATACGAAACTATTTCTGCACGATTTCATCCATTTATTTTTCAAAATATACGTAACATAAAATGATGGTAGGTATATTTTAAACAAAGAAGAGATCATGTTTCGCTATATTAAATATGTAAATACCTATCAGTAAATATTTAACATTTTGTGTTGAAAGTATTACGATTCAACGGATAGTGAATTTTAAATGTAATCGGTTATTTACTTTTGGTTGTAATCCCCCGTGTGAACAAAGTGGAATATGAAAATTGAAATGTATTATTGCATTCGAATTCTTTAGAGCTTCTGTAAATGAAACCTCGTCGTACATACGAGTATATCGCAAGAATATAGTTTTATGTATAGGGAGAGTTCGTGTAATATCCCTCACGTTTCAGCCCGCGCCGGTGACAGGACACTCGCCAGCTGTCGTGATCTATGTTTGCAGGTATCCCAAAATATTTATGATTCAATACTTAAAACATATTATGGAAATTTTGTAAAAAAATATATGTTTAGAAAAAACAGAAGTTTGTTATAATAACAATACGGCGGCAGATCTTAACGTTCAGCCTCGTAAGCAGGATATATAGTGGTGCTCAAGTGTGTGCGTAAACACAGGTACACTCTATATTCCCTTACAAAAACAGAAACATTATTTATTTCCATAATACACATTTGATACATTAGGTACCTTCATATTACGATGGGACACCAGTGTGACAGGGCTGAATAGAGATCAAACGCAGGACTAACAGCTTAACGTGCTTTCCGAGACTTCGAGCTAACACTGTGAATTTCTCAGTAGAAAAACTCAGGTAGGTACCTACTTACAAATGTTGGTCCGACCCGAGGATCAAACCCGAGACCCCAAGCGTTGCTATGACACATCAACTCCTATTTAAGCCGAACCAAAATTAGAACACTTTTATAAAAATATATTTAGTCCTTATTAAAACCAAGCTGGATGTCCTTTTAAACGTTTACAAAGGCCAAGAGGCAACCTAAAAATTATTCAAGTCATCCTTAAGAAACTTCCCAACAATAAATTGAAACACTTAACGAAAGTCTTAGCAATTCATTTTTAACCAGGTAATAAATTAGCGGGCTAGTGAGGTGATTTACCGCGGAGGCTGCGGGACGGGCGGGATTACCGCGGCCGGTGCGGGACAAGCGGGATTACCGCGGGCGCGCCTCGCTTTGTGCTGCTGCTCCGGTTGGGGCAGCCTCAATGAGAATCCTCGACGCTCTTTCAAAGGGACTTGTATCGTTAAAAGCGTTTTCTGTTTAGCTCAAACAGTTAAGTCCTCTTGAAATGAATAGGATGTTCTTTATTGCATTGTAGAAAGTAGCTTAAAGGTAACCACGCTTTGAAACTTAAAAATATCATATCTGCTGAGCAGAGGCTCCTTCTTTATTCGGCTACTTTTTCGTTCACATGTCAACCACTGATCATCATATCACTCGCTCTTTCTTATTTTAAAAGTGAAAAAAAAGTAACGTTTGTTCTCTCAAAGTTCTCTTGACGCTGAAATAAATACTATCTGTAAAACTGCCGATATTCCACCCCAAATTTAAGATTTCAGTCGACTGAATTCCTGGCCAACAATCGCGCTCAAACAAAACGTCATTCCCAAATAAAACGACAGCAGTCTGTAAACGCCTGTCTAAAAACGTTCATTCCCAAAAGAATATTCAATTCAGGTGCCCAAAATCCATCGAAGAATTCATCTTTTTATTGGGCGTCGATCCGCGCGGGCGATTTGCATAGATCCAAACTCCGCGTCGCCGCCGCACGCGCGCCGCGCCCAGGGCGCCAAGCGCTCGGAATAAAGCAAATTCCTGCCATTCGAACGTTCGCCCCACCATACAACCAATATTGAAATAGTCACGGTAATTAACGCGAGCGTCGGGGTGCTGATTTTTATTTATTCGAAAAATAGTTTTTATTTTTTATTATTTTGTAATGTATACCTTCATAGTGCATGATTTATAATTCTATCCAGGCATTTATCATGCGACACATGACCAAAATAGTGAAACACCAACGTATTGTCTAATAGAAGGCGCCAAACCAGAAGTACGCAAAGCTGTGGATTTATTGCACACAAATTAAATAATGCTTATGTTTCTGTGTATTACACATTTAGTTACAGTCATACATCTCTCAAATTGTAGCCCTACTGGCCGCTAGAGCCGAGCTCGTGCCCGGTGAGGGTACGTAACGACATCGTCTTTTTAGGCGCCGCCACTCGCCGCGCGCCGCGCCGGCGGCAATCGTCAAAGGCTAGCAAAAACCTCGCGGCACTGCAAATTACTCGGCTTAGTATTCTCTTTAGAACAGGAATAGTGCACTTGTTATTTTAAGTTTTTACTTCCCTTTTCGTAGCCAATTTATATTCTTTCATCTTTGCGTACCCAGTTCAATAAATAAAAATAAAAACATACCGCAAAATAATTGCCTATCTGGCATACCGGTAATACCATGGTGTAGGTCAGCTCAACTCAGCTCACTATTGAAAGGGCTAGGGCCCTTTGAGAGCCGACATCGTAAACAAGCCTTAGTTTTGTAATGTCTGGGACCCGTTGTAATAACAACCGAACTCGGGGGATTTGCCAACTAGTAACTAAATTGTAGCTCCTGGTCACACCGTGATATTAGGTAATTCAGCGGTGCCCAATTATTGTATTGCCATTCCATTTGCATAAACTAATTAAAAAGTGGGCCTAGAAAATAACCTAGTTGCTAGAAAGTCACTTTATGTAACGAACACAAGAACTATAACGATATTCATTATCTTTGATAAGTTGAACTTGTCTTGGCCCTGAATTACAAAATAAGTACCTATCTACTTAGGTCAGTGATAAAAATTACTAATATTGAACATTGATATCTGAATCATGAAATTAGGAGCACATCTGCATGCAATGTTCATCTGATATTTGTTTCAGTTATGAGAGAGCCAAAGTCGCTCCAATGGTTCGTGTAATATCCTCACGTTTTAATAACAATACGGCGGCAGATCTTAACGTTCAGCCTCGTAAGCAGGATATATAGTGGTGCTCAAGTGTAAACACAGGTACACTCTATTCCCTTACAAATACAGAAACATTATTTATTTCCATAATACACATTTGATACATTAGGTACCTTCATATTACGATGGGACACCAGTGTGACAGGGCTGAATAGAGATCAATCGCAGGACTAACAGCTTAACGTGCTTTCCGTGACTTCGGGCAAATAATGAGAATTTCTCAGCAGAAAAACTCAAGTAACTACGAATATTGGTCCAACCCGAGGATCAAACCCATGTGTCATACCAACGCTTGGAGTCTCCCAAGCGTTGCTATGACACATCAACACTTAATTTTAAACCAAGCCAAAATTAGAACACTTTTATAAAAATATTTTTAGTCCTTATTAAAACCAAGCTGGATGTCCTTTTAAACGTTTACAAAGCCCAAGAGGCAACCCAAAAATTATTCAAGTCATCCTTAAGAAACTTCCCAACAATAAATTGAAACACTTAACGAAAGTCTTAGCAATTCATTTTTAACCAGGTAATAAATTAGCGGGCTAGTGAGGTGATTTACCGCGGAGGCTGCGGGACGGGCGGGATTGCTGCGGGACGGGCGGGATTGCTGCGGGACGGGCGGGATTACCGCGGCCGGTGCGGGACAAGCGGGATTACCGCGGGCGCGCCTCGCTTTGTGCTGCTGCTCCGGTTGGGGCAGCCTCAATGAGAATCCTCGACGCTCTTTCAAGGGACTGTATCGTTTTAAAAGCGTTTCTGTTTAGCTCAAACAGTTAAGTCCTCTTGAAATGAAATAGGATGTTCTTTATTGCATTGTAGAAAGTAGCTTAAAGGTAACAACGTGAAACTTTAAAATATCGTATCAGCTGAGCATAAGCCTCTTCTTTATTCCGCCACTTTTTTCGTTCACCTGTCAACCTCTGATGATCATATCCCTCGCATGTTTATATTTCAAAAGTCTAAAAAGTTAACGTTTGTTCTCTAAAGTTCTCTTGAGGCTGAAATAAATACTATCTATAAACTGCCGATATTCCACTCCAAATTTAAGATTTCAGTCGACTAAATTCCTGCCAACAATCGCGCTCAAACAAAACGTCATTCCCAATAAAACGACAGCAGTCTGTAAACGCCTGTCTAAAAACGTTCATTCCCAAAAGAATATTCAATTCAGGTGCCCAAAATCCATCGAAGAATTCATCTTTTTATTGGGCGTCGATCCGCGCGGGCGATTTGCATAGATCCAAACTCCGCGTCGCCGCCGCACGCGCGCCGCGCCCAGGGCTGCCACGCTCTCGGAATAAAGCAAATTCCAGCCATTCGAACGTTCGCCCTACCACACAACCAATATTGAAATAGTCATGTTAATTAACGCGAGCGTCGGGGTGCTGATTTTTATTTATTCGAAAAATAGTTTTTATTTTTTATTATTTTGTAATGTATACTTTCATAGTGCATGATTCATAATTCTATCTAGGCATTTATCATGCGACACATGACCAAAATAGTGAAACACCAACGTATTGTCTCATAGAAGGCGCCATAACCAGAAGTACGCAAAGCTGTGGATTTATTGCACATAAATTAAATAATGTTTCTGTTTCTGTGTATTACACATTTAGTTAAAGTCATACATCTCTCAAATTGTAGCCCTACTGGCCGCTAGAGCCGAGCTCGTGCCCGGTGAGGGTACGTAACGACATCGTCTTTTTAGGCGCCGCCACTCGCCGCGCGCCGCGCCGGCGGCAATCGTCAAAGGCTAGCAAAAACCTCGCGGCCGCCGCCGCCCCACCACTGCAAATTACTCGGCTTAGTAATCCGAATGCTCTTTAGAACAGGAATAGTGCACTTGTTATTTTAAGTTTTTACTTCTCTTTTCGTAGCCAATTTATATTCTTTCATCTTTGCGTACCCAGTTCCCAGTTCAATAAATTAAAATAAAAACATACCGCAAAATAATTGCCTATCTGGCATACCGGTAATATCATGGTGTAGGTCAGCTCAACTCAGCTTACTATTGAAAGGGCTAGGGCCCTTTGAGAGCCGACATCGTAAACAAGCCTTAGTTTTGTAATGTCTGGGACCCGTTGTAATAACAACCGAACTCGGGGATTTGCCAACTGGTGGTAACTAAATTGTAGCTCCTGGTCACACCGTGATATTAGGTAATTCAGCGTTGCCCAATTATTGTATTGCCATTCCATTTGCATAAACTAATTAAAAAGTGGGCCTAGAAAATAACCTAGTTGCTAGAAAGTCACTTTATGTAACGAACACAAGAACTATAACGATATTCATATCTTTGATAAGTTGAACTTGTCTTGGCCCTGAATTACAAAATAAGTATCTACTTAGATCAGTGATAAAAATTACTAATATTGAACATTGATATCTGAATCATGAAATTAGGAGCACATCTGCATGCAATGTTCATCTGATATTTGTTTTCAGTTATGAGAGAGCCAAAGTCGCTCCAATGGTTCGTGTAATATTACACACCCTCAGAAATTCACTCTGCTAGAACTTTACTTTGATACAAGTTGTGTGTGTCAAGATAGATAACAGTGAATATCTACTGTTTCGAGCAAAGATTTCCAAATCTGAATTGACTACTGGAACAAGTCACGTTAGGATCGGGCCGCATCAGCGGGCGATCGCGCCGGCTTTACCCGCGTTTCTTTGGCCCGCAAACTAACTCGGGACCGATACAAATAGAATACAATTTAGGGAACAAGTTACGTACTTACTATCAATACACACTGGATTAACCGGAGTTGATATTGCTAAGCGCGCGTGCTTGCTACTCTACGCGACATACTTAGTATGAAGGTGTTTTCTAGAACTTTTTTTAGCCCAAAATACAAAAGTTCAGCTAAGTAGAGCTACAGAACGCTTGTAGTTCAGGTAAAATATTATGTGTAATGTAAGTATTGATGTGCACAATGTAAAATATATCTTCTAAATTTTTTCACTCTCACAACTCATCATGTCTTAGTTATTATTCGTATCTTGAACTTTTTATAAACATATAGGATACGTACTGTAACCCACGGTGGCGAGCCCGACAATTACTTGGCCGGTTGTTTTTTTCCTGGAGGTTCTATTTTGAATTAGCGTTTTTGCTTAGAGCAAAAGCGACTTTCACTTTAACTACACTACACCAAGTAGAGTTGATTTCAGCAAGTACATACTTTTAAATAACAAATCAAAAACATAAATAAGCGCCCGTGCCTTTCCAAACTTTGGTACGACGAAGACGCCGCTACTGAAAAAAGTGAGCGCAACAGCGGAGTTAGTTAATATCGTGCCCAACTCGAAGTTTGGGCCTCAACTTTGGCCGAATAAACTGGCGGCGTCATATAATATGCAATTACTCGCGCAACACAAAAGAAACAAAGTTAGATTAAATCCGCGGCATCTGCCGCAGAGCAGCGGCGGCGCGCGGCGGGCGGCGGGCGCGCTGCGCCGGGCCGCGGCGGGTCCTCGCCGCGGCGCTGCTCTGTGGCGAGGACTTCGGACCTCAGTGTGAGTTAAGCTTAGTATTTATGTTTATGATGGAAGTTGTGGACGTAATAAAGCGAATCAGTACGTCCGCGGGTGTGAGCGGCGGCGACCACGCGCGGCGCAGTTATTAATGAAACTTGCTCCTGCAGGCCAGTGCAATAAGCTGCTTTTATATACGGACAAACAATTCACACACGATCTAATAATATTGCCTTCCTATTAAACAATAACTTTGTTTTTGATATCAGTAAAATGTAAAAAGTGATTGCAATTAAGCTA
This sequence comes from Cnaphalocrocis medinalis, assembly GCA_014851415.1. Taxonomy (NCBI): domain Eukaryota; kingdom Metazoa; phylum Arthropoda; class Insecta; order Lepidoptera; family Crambidae; genus Cnaphalocrocis; species Cnaphalocrocis medinalis. The sequence continues at coordinate 17,122,252 of CM026280.1, forward strand.
TGTATCCGCGGGGGACACATGATACCGTTTTTATAGTCTGGTGAAAATTTAACTAAAAAAAGTTAACTAGTTCATAAACTTAATATTGTATGAAAGTGCTACCGGCTTCTCTTTTAAAAATGTGAAAAAGTACTTTGAAACAAGGTATTAATATTTTAGGAAATGGCCCAATCTCCCCGTTGTCTGCGAGGGCCTGGGCGCGACAGGTTGTCACGAAATAACAAAGCGACATTACTTCTTTTATTTAAGAGAAACTATGTAACCACCTTTTTTTTGGAAAATTTGCTATTGATGGTATAAAAAAACTGAAATTTTCCAGCGTCTGTTATAAAGAATTGTAAATATTCACGAAGTAGCTTTCTTTTTATACAGCAATGACTTAGAATATTCCTAAAATGTAATAAATTTTCACGTTAAGTGTATTTAAGTAATTTAATATTACTTACTCGAATTTCACACATTTACTCGTGTGTGCCGTAACACGTAAATTCGTTTATCATTTCATCTACAGAGAAATTAGGACTTGAAAATGTAATTGAACGAAACAATATTTGTGTCTGTCTGGATGTCAAGCGAATTTATGCAGACTTCGTCAAAGAATTTTTAATAATGATCTTACTTTCTCAAACATCTAAATGAGATGTAAAATACTTTTTCACTTGGGTACGAAATGATATGGATTGGGCTAACGAAGTCAATCAAATCATCCCATAAACTATAGTGTTAAATAGTAAAATCGAAATCATTTTACATTTGGGTTTAACGATTTGTATTATCGGTGCTATTAGCGACTGATACCTATGTGGACGCAGCATGCGTTACAACTACTCTGCTATGGCGGGTGTGCGGATGTGTCCGGAGCCGGAGGCTGCGTCCGGCTGTCAGCCGCAGCCGCGTCCGCTTGAGTGTGCGGCGTGCGGGACCAGCCCTGCCGCGCCGCACACCACCGACAACGGTCTGCTCGTGCGTTATTCTGCTATAGCAGTACGGATAATATTCTGTGTCGGACGCGATGCGTGAGTTGTCCGTACAAAGCGATTCGCTTCCTCATTTATAATACGGACAGCTAAGGAATGGACTCCTTGGCGTGGTCTATTTTTCGCGACCACTATAATCTGGAAATCTTTAAGGCAATAGTAAACAGGCATCTTCTAGGCAAACGCGTGTCATCCTAGACCTATCGTCACTTTCCATCTGGTGCAATTATGGTCAAGCGTTGCCATTGTATAAAAAGGATATACTCGTATTATATTTAGGTACCACTCAACATACACGCTACGCTATAAATTGTGATACGTTATACGAGTAATAATTCTTATTAGCCGGTGTACAAGTGTCAAGGTATCCGGGCAGACCTGCCTCACTGCACAGCGCGCGCGCATCGACCGCTCCACTTCTGTCAATACTGCTAATGTCATTACTGCGCCGCGAGTATCCGCGTCACACAGCGCCACCGAAATAGACAACCACAAAGGTTTAACGGGCTTTAATGCATTTTCTGTGTACTGCTTTTCAACAAAGATATTATAAAATAACCATACATCCGAATGGAAGAACCTTCCAAGAATACATCCTCTTATTACGTTTGGAAAAAGAAGAAATGTTGCACAGACCCCAGATAACCTGGTACCTAATAGGGCAGGAGTATGACCATGGATATATATAAAATTACTAATAAGTAAATAAACATAGGTAATGCTATTCCATCACCAGGACGGATAAATTATGTACGAGAATCCAGACAGAGAGTCATCTTTTTAATCGCCTATTTTAATACATAAACCATATTGTTTAGCAAAATCAGAAAAAAGGTAAGATGTTATCTTAACAACATAGATAATTTTCCCATGAAGAAGACTCTTTTGGCAAAAGAAAGACGAATTTTATTCTTACTCTTTCGGAAATGTTTATTCAAGAGTATTTAGATAGATCAAAGAAAAATCAACTTTATACATAAAACATTTAAACTTTATCCGTTAAATTGCCTAATCTCTCCCCATCCCCTTTAGTGATCGTCGGAAACGAATTGAAGACCGGATTTTCGTTTTAAAACCGGGCTGTTTTATAAAGTGGCAATTGAAGAGTGCTTCCACGTATCCGTGGCTGCATTGATCATGTTTAGTAACGCAATTTGGGTGCGGCCGGCAGTTAGCGCGGCCAGGGCTGGCAGCGCGCCCGGGCAGGTGACGCCGCCGGGGACGCTGCGCGGGAGCGTATGACTCATGAAAACCTCTACTTTTAGATTGCTATAAAACTATTTTTTTGTAGAAATGTCCTTGGTTTTTTTTCGAATACCATTTCTCCGATTTTAATTCAATTGAAGTACTGTAATAATTTTCTACTCATTTACCAAAAGTACAGACCGCCTCGCGTGGGTGACCCTACAATTTAGTTACATTTCTTTAAACGATATTGAACCAAAATTTAATATGTTTGACATTAAGCTGAGAGTTGGTTGTAAGAAGCATGACGGATTTTAATAGTTTGATACGTGACCACGTTCGTAATCTGATAGTTTATTTCATTAAAGTTTGTTGTCTATACGCATTTCTTTTGCTTTCATTATGATAATGTTCACCTAGTATCAGTATTTTGTGTGCAATAACTTGCTATCATAACCCTTGATAAAATTAATCATACTCGTATAGTCATGTGTACTTACCTATAGCTCAAGTTTATAGCAGAAGCCACCATAATGTCTACACGTAGTTAATAAAGTTATACGAATTCGATTACTTGGATTACCCACTTCTCGAGTCGACACCGAATTGAGGAAAATTATCTGAGACGCGACCGCTAATAAAACAGAATGAGGTCAGAGAAAGAACAACAGATCAAACTTACTTTTGTTAGCTAACACTTGAGAAAAAATCTATAGTTAGGTACTCTTTTAATTTTGACCAAACAAATAGACGTGGCTTAAAAAAATATTTTTACACGTACGCAGAAACTCAAAGTAATCTTGGCATTCGACTATAGAAAGCGCTGGGTATTTTGGTTTTAAACTTCAAACATTTCAGACTAAACACGCGCAAGTTTTTTTTTCTCACCTCAGACATGCATGTGACCTCAATCACAATCAATGTTAAGTGGAGATGAGTTCGATAGTCGCAAGTATATAGTCGCAGAAGATGGTTCGCCTGATAATAAAGATAGTTGCCTCCCATGGACACCCTTAGAGTGCAACATCAGTGAAGTCACAAGTGCGTGGCCAAACCCGGGTAGCATGTGGTATCATCATTCCAGTCAATCCGGCCCATTCATGTCGTTGCGTGACGCCTTCCACGGTCATAAACGCAATAAAAAAAAATTTTTCTCCGCTCCGCTCTTCACCGTGCGTCGGTCGCACGCCAAAGCGAAGGTAGAACGGCCAATAACACATGAATGTAAACTAAAACACATCGGCGCCATCAAATCTGATCACTCTCCGGCGGCTTCTCCGGATTACTGCGAAGCCCGCGCCGCGCCGGGCGCCGGCCGGATATGGAAACTTAACGGGCTCTTTGTTGCCACGAGTGTGGGAATGACTAAACTTATTTGGATCGAGATAAACTTCTCGTTATAACGTCCTGAGAAACATCAATAAACGTGATAAGGATTATACACCACTTTATTCTCCACATGTAACAAACTGAAAACCAATGATTTATTTGGAAGCAACCGGAAACAACACACTAAACTGAAGAAGTGAAGATTAACTAAACCGCTGTCTGCTTATTCCATACGGTTAAATTATGATTCATAATAACATATCAGAAGGCAGATGTTTCTACCACAAAGAAACATGATTCGCAAAGTTTCCTTTACCTCGCATCGCTTTCTCTTTGTCCTCAAGCGGCTGAGTGACGGTCTCGGCGGAGTGACTGCAGACAAAGTTCGGTGTACGAGTGCCGCGTCCCGCCCGGCCGTCCCGTCCCACCCGGCCGTCCCCGTCCCGCAGTTTCAATAAAGCGCAGAGTAATGCGGAAGAGGGACACGTGTGCGGAACTGTCCAGCGGTCTGAGGTCAGGGTTGGCTGCACTAAACAGCACAATATTCAACGCAAAGCGCAAATCGTTTGCTAAAAAGTGAGTGGAATGTTTCGTCACTTGTTTTTATGTAAATTACTAAATGTATTTCTATTGCATCTAGTTCAGAGTGGTAACCTTATAAACGATTTCTCTAATTCCGCTTGCACGGTACCCCCATGGTCGTAACAATATTAGACGAATATGATTTTTAAGTATTATATTTTTGCTTCCTCTGTTGTCTGATATCTGTATCACAAGTGTTTATAAGCTACTTCGGAGTAAGATCTATATGAGATGTCGTGAGAATTTAGTATTTATTTAACAAAAACAATATTAGTCAGCTACTGCCCTGCGACAGCCCTGCGCGGAACGCTCGGCTCACCATTACGGCCGCGATCCGTTCAGTGCCGACTTCATAACGTGTCGTGATTACCTTCTTATCGCCCCGCGCTTCCGCCCGACGCGGAAACACGTCTTAAAATAACATCGCATTTTTATAGTTTCACCCGAATCACATGGTAACGTAACTCCAAATTGATATTACATAATAATATATCTCTAAAGAATAAAAATTGCTTTTAGGATTAATTTGAAACTGCTAAACCGATTTCAATTTTTTTTCACATAACAGTCCTGCACGCGGACGAACACTTCACGCAGCGGAGGGCTTTATTAGGGAAGGATTATCTAATTAACTTAAGCAGCATTTCCCTAAGGAATAGGGAATACTTAAAAAGCATTGTCCACCTGTGCAAAGCCGGGGCAAGCCGCTAGTGATAGATAAAGCCGCTTTTCTACTAAGATATTTCAGACATTATTGATAGCGAGCGGCTATGCAGGTCCTATACAGACCAGTATCACTGCGACCAGTTAGATCTATTGTGATCGCTGCTTTGCTACAATTCAGTCCCAAACCCTGCACATTTAAGCAAGTGTATTATTATTGTTTGGGACTGAAATACTGTCACCTTTTTTAAGCATGATACAGATTATCATCGGGAGGGAGGGAGGGCGATAAATAAATCAAAGGTTTCAATATCAATCTGACAGATTTAAAAGAAATATACGAGTAGTTAAATGGTCACTTGAAAATAATACAGATATATTAAATAGTACACTCCAATTTCCAACAATAACAGCGAAAATAACGTGTGGGAAATTAAATGTTTAGCAGTCGAATAAGAGAAAAAGCTTCGTTGAAGTGTTGAAGCAATAACGAAGAGAAAGGCGCTCGGGAGTGACAGCGGCACGCTAGGGTGCTCCGGGCGAGCGCTAATGACACTTGTCTCGCGAGCCAATAAGGCGCGCTCACCGGGCCGAGGGCGCGCACGCGGCGGAATGCTGCCCGCGCTCACAGAGCGGCGACGACGTGACGCTGACGTCGGAGCGCGCGACAAGTGCACAATATCGACACACACACGATCCAATGAGGCATTCTTACAGATGGGCGCGCTGTGACACAGATGCCAGCGTCAATCAATGAAGCAAATCATTTATTACCAATTTCTTTTATGTGATAGGTGGCAGACGAGTAGACGGATCACCTGATGGTATGTAAGAGATTGCCGCCGCCCATAGACACCTGCAACACCAGTAGAATCACAAGTGCGCACACAAGTCACATTATTACAGGAATTCTTTGATTCTTCTTACTAAATAATAACGCACTTAAAAAAAAGTTTCCTCACGATGTTTTCCTTCACCGTCAAGCTAATGGTAGGAATATGAATGTACAGAACCTAGATTTGAAAAATCCATAGGCGCATGTTTGGATTCGAATCACGACCCATAGTATGGAAGGCGCATTTTTATCCCAGTGGATATAGGATGATAGGACAGCACCTATCATCGCTCTATACTGATTTACTTTTATACTGTTTTAATCCAGATAAACTAGACCTAAAAGTCAACCGAGCGCGCTTTATAGGAGCGGCGAACAGGCGAGGAGTCTCGTGCGGACCCAGTGACCCTATTACCCCTCATTGCGCCGCGGGTGAGACCCGGCGACCCGGCGAGTGGGGCTAATGACACGCGGGCGTGAGCGCTCACCAGGCCGGGCGCCCACCGGTGTGTACACAGCTCGCAGCCAATGGGGCGGGAAATGTTTGCGGTGACCGAGTGACTCCTGTTGCATACGCACGCTTGCAACTTTACTCATCGAGGCAAATAGCAGCTATTGGCCATTATTTACTATACATAATTATATGAGACCAAAGTAGTAACTACTAATTCCTTTTAAGCCACCGTTCAAAACAGAGGGTGAGGATAAGTGGAGACTTGATGCTGCTAATTTAAACTAACTTTCAGTTCATTCGAAAGTGACCGCTCAAAATCGCATGGACATTTCAAAACCTTAGCAAACAAAAATATAACAAAACAGACCCAAACATTACAACAAACCGGTGACACGACAATGTATGACGCAGCTCATTACTACGAGATAATATTTGTGTTGTGTTCAAAGGAGCGCGCGTCAGGGAACAAATTGCGGGGTCGCCGCGCGGCAGGTAAATGAAATATGCAAACCGACGATTCATAAGACATCTTCACGGTATGTGAAAAAACAAATTTAAATTCATTACGTACTTATGCGCGTTACAAAAGAAACGACAACCCTTTTTAATTCCATCTTCACCAATAGGCTAATTATTATTATACGTAGGTATGTGTTGATCAACTTCTATTATTACGACCAAATAGGTCATCTCAGCATGTCATTCCCATTTGCATCTAAAGCCGTTGCTTCGGAGTCTGGGGTACACTCACTTGGACCATGGTCCAGGATTTGGGAGGTCTGCTAATTTTTATGAAGCTACTGCTGGGTGACTTCCGCAAACCATAAACATGGGGACTGTGGATCATGGCGACACGGTTAAAATAATTCCCGATGTGATTGCATCGAGGTGACGCCCCTGATAGCCACACTGGACACAGTTAACGAGCTAGCCTCTTTGTCACCTTGTTTAATTTGACTTAAATAGTAATTATAGTTTTCCATTCAGTTAGATTAATTTTGAGTTCGATATCCCCTTGAACCAACAACAAGCTATGATGTTTTACCCTATAAGGCACCCAGCTTTAACAGGTGCTAGCCAAGTAATTGAAAATGTATAATAAAAAGTGTGCTATGTTTGAATATTGTATTTGAAGGGTTAATTTACTTCAAGTTAGCAACTTTTTCAATCAATTATACAGTAGAGGTACATTTCATGTAAAAGTTTTTCTTTTGTAGCGCATTTCATTGCAATATTTAAGTTCGTTGGTAGATGTCCAGGCCGATTATTACTAGGTATATTTTTATTTGGCTTGTAAAGTATGATTGATCACCATTAACATATATCACAAATTATATCAATGACATCGCACAAAATAAATTCAAATTTCAATAATATGCTAAAATGATATTTTTAGTAACAGATAACCAAATAACAAACAAAATAGTTTCTACCAAAAATAAAACCCGCTGCTGGTTTTACTTAGTGTTAAAACACGATACAATGATATATAACTGCATGAAATATTGGCATTTCTCTAAAATATATGATGTGTATTGTGTTTGTGCATCAATCCAACAATGACTGATAATAGACCGAATTCAATCGCCATCGATAGTCCCGTTCGTTTATTGAAGCGCGTGCGCCGGTCCGACCGACACGCGCAGAGGGTTCCGTCATTGATATTATGTAATAAATATAACGTTAAACTCCCGCCTGGCTACTTACTCATATATTAAATTAAGTAACCATTTATTTCAGACCAGACGTGAAACGTGTAAAACATGGACACTAACACTGAAGGAAGAAAATCAACTGCTGGGGACGGAACGGAAGATATTCAGAAAAAATCTGGAACCAACCAAAGGTGAAGGTGGGCGTTAGGTACAGGTTAGAAAATGAAGTCATGACAGCTAAGCTGAGCAGATAAAATCATCCCGACTACGCTGGCTATGGCTATATAACTTAATCTATGTTAGTTTTTAATTCAACCATTGCAAAATAAATTCAAATCAATTACTTATATTTTATATGAAAAAACACATCTTTTGATGAAAATTCTGAACACAAAAATAATTTGGAGGTTTTCATTACGGAAGGTGACAGAGAGACGAGAGTCTAATGACTGTTTTTACAAAAACTCAGAGGTCATAAGTGATTCCAAGCGCGTGAGGAACATTACGCCGGGGAGGAGGGTACCTGCGCTCACTCGTCATAGCATTCATACATTTTATTATAATAATAATATGTATTTATTTTCTCACCACAATAAGCAAACAGTGCACTAGTATAAAATATTAGTTAGTATAAGAACCGAAGGCCATCTGACGGCTGTATTAACCTTCAAGAAAAGAGCGGATTCACAATTACCATCAGGCAATTTGTATAGTGCAATCTAACGTAAGTTTAAAGTCGGTTACTATCATATTATGTCAACTTTCAGGGTGTACCCACCCTCTTTAATCCAAAACCACACTACAAGGCCCAGTGTTCGCTTGGACCATGATTCGGGGTTTGGTAAGTCTGGTAACACATAATATTTTATGTAATAGGCAATCACATAAAATAGCCATTGCCGTCGGCGGCCAATGGCTGTCCGTTGAACCAGAAGGAATAAAGATTCTTTGCAGGCTATGGATGAATAAAAGAAGAGAAGAACGAAGATTTTCCATGAAGATTCTCCATCTCATTTAGAACCACAGAACAAACAGCCCTAATGTCTCAAGTATAATAAACCTGAGTATTTTTTAAATCTACACCCCGAGTGATATACGACAGCGAAGTTCTTAAGTGATGGTAATATTATGCCGCTACGCAGAACGATCCGGTAATAACTGGCGGCCGCCACTAGGCCGTAAACTCGATCGCGTCGTAAAGGCGCGCCGCGCTGCGCCGGCGACGACGCGCGCACCCGCGGGACAGCTCTTACTACTCACGAACGAGCTTGATATAGATTTATGTAATTTTTGTTTTATTGTACAACTGTATTTCTTAAATTTATAAGTACCTATATTCTATGTAAAATAGTTCGTTTTTCTTTATACCGGTCTTTGTTTCATTATCTTAATCGACCCCGGTCCCAGTTAGTAATATAATAATAGTCAAAAGAAATAATTATGTAGTAATTTATATATTATTCTATGAGATATCAATACCAAATTAAATGATATAGAATTATTTATTTATTCTTTAATGCACAAAAAAATTACAGTATTTACGTACAAAAAGTACAGTAATTACCAGTTATTATCTTATTAGGTACATTACAGAGATCTGTATGATGTCTGATTTGGTACAGATGTACTACCTTACCCCTATTTAATTCTCTGTATTTTTCCTCTACCCTAAGGTTATTTGAAAGAGATCGCTATAAGACCGTCGAGATTGTATTTATATTCTATGACCAATAAAGAGTACCTATGAGGAAGGAATACATAGGCACTGGAAATATGTTTCCAGGTCTGTTTCGGGAAAGTAAATAGAAGTGCGATGCACAATCTGGGCAATATGTGCGCGCGAGGCAGCCTTATTGCTAGAGTGCAGCCGCGGTGAAGCGCCTGCTTTCGACACACATCACTCAAATTATTTACCTACGAAATGCCATTGTTGACTTAAATGTATTTTTTGTTTATATTTTCGAGCCCGGACTTTAGAATCCAGACTGTATTTGAAAAAATCATAATGTATGTGTGTGAGGGTGAAAATGTATAGGTGTATGAGTATTTGGTGGTTTAAATCGCTTCCTTGATCAATTTTGGTATAAACCTACTTAGTTTAAAACAACATAGGAACTAAGTGATGCGAACAAAGGGTAAGTAAAAATATTTTTACATAATATCGCACAATGTATTTTCAATACGAGGCAGTAAATCGAAAATATATGTATATCATTCAATTTTATTACACAGCTCTGCGGGAATATCATATCGTTGGCAACTGCGGAGCGAGTCAGCGGTAGGTAACCTATAGCGATCCTTTTCCAGATAGCGCGGTCAAACGGTCACGCGAGATAAATGGCAATCGCTCTGTCCCACAATCCCGGGATCGCGGCATTGCCAGAAGTGCGTGGCAAAAGTTATGAGCAACTCACAGGCAACTATCGCAATATTTTGTCACATACGAGACAGTCGCAGCTATACATTACAGGGCGACGAAAAACTATCAATGGAGCAATGCTCTCGTATTATTTATAATTCATTCAACTTATTGTTTGGCATGACGTATTGGACACAGATCATAGTTACGACTACACCTTTATTGTTACAATTTCTAATTGCTCAACATGAGATTTAACTATCAGATAATAAAAATAAACACAAAATACCTGTATCAAATCAAATCATATCAATCAAATCAAAATGTAAGTTAAGTTTAAGTTTCAAGAATAGTTAACAATATTATACCTAATTCATAATATCCCTATGAATATCATGTGTAAAAGGATTGGTTTCATCATTTATTAGCTAAGCTTCGAGATGCCTGCTTTCAAGATGGGATACTCGTTACCAGGCAGCCGTCACTCCCCCCCCCCCCCTCCCCTGCTCACCTCCCCCTCCCCCCTGCGGTGGCGCGCGCGCCGCTGATCGAATTATTCATTCAATTATAACCTGCGCCTAATTGACACCGCTCATCACTATTACGGAACAACGGAGCGTCTTCTCAGTATAGTTGCGATTTTCATTACATATGAGGATTAATTATTTGCTTTCGTCAAAGCTTGTCGGCGCATGTGTGGTGGATAGAACAGATGGCTGTACTTTGTTGCACAAAAGCTACAACTAGGCTTTACAGACATTTGATGAAGAGTTTCCCAAAATATACTCATGTATTTAAGTATTAAATTGGTAATTCCTCTATTATCTGTTAATCATTACACAAGTTAGCTACTCAGTACGAAATCTGGTCAGTTTCTGACATGTTCTATGAATGTTCTAGGCACGAGAGAAGTCAGTCAATCTTTTGAACTAAGAATAGTGAAAGGAGTGCAATGAATTATCGATGAACTCGCGGACGAATGGATAAGTATTCTCTTAAATCATCGTACAACTTATGATAAACTTCATACGTTTTTGAAAACTTCATAATAGGCTACAAGTTAGTTTTCGAGTACCTAACTCATAAGTGTATTTGTGGCTGTTCCACAACACGCTGCGGGTGACGCGCTCTCAGGCGCAGTAACTCAGACTCTGAGTCCCGCCACAACTCGTTACCGCGGCCGCCACTCGTACAGCTTGTGTTCCATAATCATTTTAGCTAATTACCCGTTACGTTACGACAAAGCTAATAACGTCACTCTCGAATGTGTCCTCGTGTATGATTATGAGTATACAGGTTTTGGCTTTTAGTTTCATCTAATCAGAATACCACTTACTAAGACTACGTTCACTACAAATGTTGGGTACACGTGTGGACTATTATCAAATATCGAAGTAATAATGTAATAAAGTAAATTTATCAAGTTGAAGTCAATTTACGTACCCATATGTACTCATAAGTCAAAGCAAAATGTCGACTTATTCAGGTTGTTTGCAAAAAGTCAAGCGGAAAAGTTGAAACACATAGTTTGTACGACCCGATATGTGTCTCTTGATCTGAATCTGTACTCAATTCTGCTCGGTCGCTCTCGCCCAGACTCGCCTCGCCTCGCCCGTCTCGAGTCGCGGGGCGAAGACATATTACCACTCAAGTCGAGAGTACACTTGTTATGCGAACGATATTAAATAAAACAGAGATTCGACCCGATTTCTAATTTATTGCGTTGTAGACTGGTTTTCTTTTCAATCGAATTCATCTCTAAATTTATACTTAAAATTTAATACAAACGATCCATTTTTGAAATCAAGTATAAATAAGCAAAGAAGTTCAATTAGTTATTTGATAACGCGACGTCACTAATGTGGACTAATTATACTTTTAACCACTGAGATATCTATCTTCAATTTAGTGGATTAAAACTAACATACATTTTTCTCGTGATAATAGTGTACTTAGTAGTTAAATCCTATAAGTTTGCGGTACCTTCGTAGAGGCGGAGTCGTAGCGGCCTACGTCGTAGTACTTGCTACGGCGTAGTACGTGCTACGTCGTAGCGGCAACAACTACCGATTAACAACTTGTTACGTCCATTTACCAAGCCTGACTTTACGAATATATTCGAATATAATAATATTAAACAAAAGTAGGACAGTATCACGCCATCTGTATCTAAACCCTCATAAGCTGGCGCATGACATGTGTCGAGAATGAGATCGACATATCAAAGGGCGGCATCGAGTGCCGTCCGATTGATGCTACCTACGAGTGTAGCCGCTCCTCTTTATTGGGAGGGACGCTGGACCCACGCTAGAGAGGTCGACGACCTGGGGACTAACGTTATTTACGCAGCTACCGGCAAGAGGTTGTCTAGTTTCTTTATGTGATGGATGACAGACGAGCAGACGGATGACTTGGTCAATGTTTGCCACCACCTGTAGAAGAGTAGTAAGAGTAGAGAAGACCCTCAATACCAGTACAGTCACAAGCGTGCTGCTGCTTTATTTTTGTTATTATTATTCTTCTCTTTTCTGTTTTTTGTATCTTATTACCAGCTAGTTCAAGAATGAATGCAAGCAAGGTCTCAATGATTAATGATGATGTCTTATTGACAAATAAACCAAATCTAGTCATTTTTATTAATTGTTTCTATGTTGTAGCAGTTTATATCTTAAAGGTAAAACGCGCAAATTACAGTACCCAATAGTGGTTTGCAAGTTCAACATACCGCTTCGCGTGGTTATGACGGGCATCGAAGGCGCCGGTCTGCACATGATTAATGGCGCCGACAGACGCAAATAGACACAGAAACATTGCTCTAGCAACTCGCATGTGTGAGTACACGTCCATACAGGGAATCCATCTTCCCGGTGTGTTTAATATGTAACTTTTCACATTCGTCGAATAAATCATTGTCGCCTCGGAACTTGGAATCGAATACTCTACGGAAACTTTTAAGCACGATAGATGTGATCAAAAGGTCGAGCTGACTTCGTGAATTTCGAATATCATTAAGGTCGGGTTTAAGGCGCATGTAATATTAACTGATGTAACTTTAGGGTAAACAATATGAAACTTCAAATTTGATTCCAGTGATATTAAAGCCTGTGGGTCGTAGGTAAGGAGGGTCGCCGGGCGAGGTGTCTGGTCGCGTTAGCGGGCAAGTTGATCAGTTGGAGGCGGGGACAGGGCGAGCCGGGTGACGGCGACAGTGTCGCAAACATCAGGTGGTGAGCTCCTCGGAGACTCAAGTCATATCACCCCGCGCGGCTCATCGACGCCCACTCGCGAACGGCGACAGGGCTGGCAAGCAGACTATACGTTCACATTATAAATAATGTATTTCGATTACACAGACACAATCTAATTTACTCTACGTTCTTTGATATCACATTCATGAAAAAGTAAATTCTGTCCTCGAATCGTTTTTTTATTGAACTAAACTGTTTTATAGTATCTAGTACATTGTAAGTGGATAAGTAGAAAACGATCACATTATTATGAAGTATAAAAAATAAAGGATTTGCAATTTTTAAGTTTTTTATATTACGTCGAATGGAAACAAACATGCAGCTCAAGCGAAGTAAGTAAGCGATTACCGCAGCTTATGAACTACAAACGACTACTTTCGAATATGCAAAAAAAATGAAAGTCACCTGTTAGATAGTTTAATACTATGTACAATTAATTGCACATTTACATTGACGTGTTCTGAGAACAATTGTCATTTTCGCAGAATGTGATTGATTCGCGAGACCTCGTGTTTCAACAACCCTGCGCAGGACATCAAAGGCCCTGTGCGCCGGCGCTGCAGGGCTGATTGCTCGCAGCCAGACATGAGCAGCGCCTAATATCGCATTAGATATTTACATTCGTCACGCTTTGATGACGGGCAAACAGCGCCCCGACATCATAAACATCGTATTTACTTCATCCTTGTTTGTAAGCAAATTAATAAAACCGATATAAATTATTACATTTCGTGTATTTCATTTGCCATTTACGCAAAAAATGGTCCATTTGATATTTGATGATTCAAATCAGTTTAATAATTTCTTCCAGCTGTTGCAATTTGTTTGAAAATTAATTTCACTGTCAAAGAAACTAAATTACTTAGATTTATATCTAACATTGATTTTTGATTGAGATTTATGGCAACATTCTAACATTGACCAATTAGTCTTGAAATTAGTTCAGATATTATTAATAATATGGCTTTGAAAAACCATATTATTTTTATGAGTCATCATCTTTGTTTTACAAAGGTTTGTAACGCTGCAAAATGGCAAACACCTTGATTATGTTGCGGGTATTCTGAACCATCGGCGAATGCGTGTAATAACAGCGTTTCTTAACCGCTAAGTCATGTGTGCCGCACAAAGTGGGCAGCTCCTTAATAAATGCGCGGCTCCTCGTCCCGCGACGCTCTTTGTGCTGCGGCCAGCGGAAGGAATTTATATTGGCCGCGTGCTACCTGCAAGCACGAGAGCCTCCCCTTTACCCAGAGAAACCCGCTGCCGACGCATCTAATTGCTACTTATAAGAAAACGTACGGAAATCTCAACTTAAAAGAATTTCTGCCCGTGGATTTTGCCACGCTACAAGTGCAATCTTGAAAAATATTCCAACAAAAACAAGCTAATAAGCATTAGGCGGCCGCCACTTGCGCGGTGCGCGCGGCCAACTTGCGATGAGAAACTTTAATATTGTAACTATAAAACGGCTTTGAGGCCAAATGGTTCAGGTCGTTATGAAGCGTTCAGAACATTATATGTAATTAAATTAGTTGTTGACAACCTCAACTTAATAACACTACCTACTACCAAACCTAAAAAGGCGTTTTTACAGAGTACTGCTCAAATATGTAATTTCCTGTAATTGACATTCCTAATGTTTAAAGCCACACGAACAAGTATGTGCATTTACATGCACAAAGCGGTAGTGTATGTGCAGTAACTAGAAAGCTATAAGAAATAGTGTCCTGTACGCTTCTGATGATTCTAAGCAAAAATGTCAAGATCATGGCAAGTAACTTCGCTCTTCAATAAATAGGTCCACTGTCTGAACTCATGACTTTGAATTTTCTTGTAGCGAAAAGCACTGTATAATATTATAGAACTGACCAAAAATACCAGTCAAATATACATATTTAATAACAAAGAGTATGAGAAGCCCACGCGGGCGGCGCGGCCATCGCTGGCTGATCGCAGTCCGATGGGGCGGTGTCAAGCGCAGCCGGCTTAGAACGCGACGCGATACTAATTGATTGATTCATGGGAATCGCGATTCATCCTTCTGATGGACAGACGCCAAACTATTGTCAATCACTTTAATATTACGAATTGTCAACTCCTAAAGCAATAACAGGCACCTTTTAAAATTGTTTGTCAATTTACTACCATCGTCAGTCGTGTACCCACAGTGAACTAGGTACAAAGGACTGAGTTACAGGATAAGATTGATCCTGGGGTCAAGTTCATAAAAACTATTAGTAGTCTGTATGTTTTTATGGCCCGCTCTAACTTGGTTTTGGGTCAAGAGTTTCACTCTGTACCTACAGATGGCGCTGGGCGCCGATTGCAACGCGCTAGTGTTACGCCTTTTCAGTTTGTGTTAAAAGTTTGTCGATGTCTATGGAATATATGTACCTCTTTATAAGTAGTATAGCTTATTGGGTTGAACTGATAATACTTGACTTAAAATTGTATAGAACAGAACTGTATCGCAGAATGTAATGTAATAAAATTGCACGTTAATCTTCAAAATACTACCACTTGTGCTACCAGTCAACACGCCGCCTTAGCAAAATGACGCGTTGAGAAGGTACTCAGTTCAAGCTTCAAACGGATCTCCGCTCAATCGCAACATTAATCATGAGCAGTTTATTTAATCAACTTAATTAGATTACGCAATATCAGTCTTCTTCCACCCGCCCAACACGAAATCAAACAAGATTAATAAATGTTAATTTAAGACATCAATCTCAGACTTAAACTCTTGTTTATTTCTGCCCGAGTCTACAAATAGACGTTAATATTTTAGCGACATTTGATGTGCTCTCGGCATTTGTTCGAGGGTTTCACTAGTGAGCGCGTTAGCCAATCTCTATTCAATTGAACGAACGCGATGAAAAAGGCAGAAACGTATGGCAATAACAATGGAAGGGCTCCGCGCGGCCCACGTTGCGGCCGGCCTCTGTTCCTCGAGCTGTAGGTACTCGTGGGATATGATGTAGGTAAATTTTCTTAAGCTTTATTAGAATCACGCTTTTGTACGTTTTAGGAAAACGTTATTTCATCGATTTTTCCGTAAAATAGTAAACTGTTTAAAGTCCTTCGCAACTATTAGAATAATAATACTTTTAAATTCTGCAAGAGTTAAGAGCCATAGCATCGTGAATGAACTTCAGTATCACGATTTCCAAATACCTTTCGTTATTTACTGGTACTAATAAAACGCGTTGAAATTCGTAAACTAAGTAATGAACAAATGTTGTTAAATGTTGGGGTCAAACGTTATTATGTTTGGGATAAAATGCAATGTTAAATACGTTTGAATTCAAAATTACTCAACCATTTATTAAGTTAATTTAGATGTTACCTTACACAGGCGCATAATTTGTAAACTCGCACACAGAATGGCATTTAACAAGCTAAATTAATACCGCGGTGGCTCCAATGATTAGCAACACGTAGCAACTTGACAAACCGAGTGCAATTTGCGTGCTGCGTTTAGCAAATGACTGTTAAATAAACAGTAACAACATTGCCCATTGTTATGCCAGCTTTCACCTAAAGCTGCCACAGTGACTGTTGTAAATGTATGTAATACGAGTTTATGTAGTGAAACAATAAAAATGAGATCCTACTCCGGATTGACCGACTCGTGAAGAGGCCGGCTTCAGGAAATGATGTGGCGTGACGCGAGTGACGCGCGTCACGCCGGCCGGAGCGTCACGCTGAGGCGACGTGTTCATATTTTATTTCATGTTAAAGGTTTGAGAAAATAAACAGCTTTTCATCGTTATCTTGAGTTCTTTTACGGGTCCGGTTTTCAAGGCCGTTGAATAACCCTATTTGATAAATACAGAACTGAATTTGCTTTTGTAATATAAAATTGTATAAATGTTACGTAAGAATTTATTATAGTCTAAACAATCCTAGGAAAATGACAGGTTTATGTCTCTGTGAAGATAGGTACATCGTTTTTATTTCGATCTAACAAAGACCAAAAAGATATATCTTTGTAAGTATAAATATCAAATTCGAAAAACGAAATTGGTTACTCCACTCGGCAGGAATAATGTAACAAAAATATGATGATAAAATTGTGTAAGAAGCGGAAAATAAAGGAACGGTTGACAACATGATCATTGTTTCCCGCCGGGCGCGGATGTCGTCAATATTTGCTGCGCACACACACAGCTAGAGCCTGCCTCCCCGCGCCGCGAGGAATGTGTCAACATACCAAATAGAACAACAATACCTTCTAAGTGCGTCGATAGCGAAGACATAACCCTAGCCAACAAATGATATAGGTACGTTCCTATCGTAAGTGCTTTCATACTTTAGAACATTAGGGCCCGATTCGACCATTCTTAATCCGAGGATAACTCTATAGTATAGCGCTGCGCTACAATTCGTATGGAATAACAGCGTTACACTCGTACCATAGATTTTCTGTCGAATAAAGTTTGGATCGGAACCTAAGTATTTTTAAACGTATTAAAAAAAAATTAAAACTTAACATTTGAAGATTTTATAATTTCAATAAGACAGCTAGAGGGGTCCTTTCAGACCAGTATCACTGTGATCTATTTTTTATCACCGTTATGCTTCAGTTTAGTTCCAATCCCTGCTTCATCAAAAAGTACTTTATTGTATGTTATTTACAAGTCAAAGTGAAACCGTGATATGTGAACGAGCCGTGTGAATGACGCAAGGCGAAGGGCCAAACGACGTGATAGGGTCCTCGCCACGTTTGTCTAGCGCGGATAACAGCGCGCAGCTTATTATGATTGAAAATAGCGGGAATATCTCAAAGAGGGTCCTGTAGGCCGGGACGCCCTCCAGTCAAACGCATCAGCCCTTAGGCGCTGGACACAATGCGCCATTTTCAGAATATTTTTGTGAGTGCCGATACAAATTGGGGTGTTTGAATTTCAACTAAACTTTTTTCTTTATACATTTAGTCTAAGCTTCAATCAGTTTTTAGTTTTCAAATCTATGAAAATTTACCCATTAATCCATTCCTTAATTCAACGATGAATCTTTCAATATACTTTGAGCCTAATTAATTGAATAAGCCGAAGGGAGTTCGACGAGACTTATAACTACATACTTCAACCACAGCACAACTAAAATCATTAGGGGGCTAAAGACTATGCAGAATCAATGTGACGGAAACTTATTCTTTCCGTTGAGCTTAATGTGAATTTGGCCAGAAGACATTTTTTCAAAATTCTTAATTTGTTTAACTGGATGAACAGCATGGCATGTAGTCAACACATAAGCCACCGTACCGCGTCACGCACTGACCCCCGCCGCGCCTCCGCCGCGTCACCGCGCGTCGCGGTGTCGCCGCCTCGCCGCAATCGGCGCAAGCGGCGCTTGTATGAATATTCACAAAACGAACACGCGCTTAAGTGCAGCATCTGCTTTCCATCGCTCGTTCAATTTAAGCTTATTCTATTAGGCATCATACTGCATTATGCTAACAAACATCCGACTAAAAGCTACGTTTATCTTCCACGATTATCGAGCTGGATTATAATATCTAATTAATATGCTAATTTGGATCTCAAAACGGACAATATCTAGGGTAAAATTCATTTTAAATATAATATTGTTAAAACAAGGAATAATTAGGATTGCTATCACGCAGCATATTTTTGTTCTTAATGGGCTTCACACAGAACCCTAAAGTTGATATTGGAATGGCGGGATGTTGACCTTAAATAACAATGATTTACAATAAGGTTGTAGCGAAGGTTGTAACAATGATTTACAATAAGGTTGACGTTTCTGGCTGCTTCCACCGACAAGAGTGACGCTCTTAAATAAGAAGAAGGTAACGCATAGCGCTTCGCCAAATGCAAGATGGTTGGTTTGCGGGTGCGTTGTCGTCCCGTCACGCGCGCCGCGGCCGCGCGCTCTGAATATGTAGCGTTGGTCGGTCGCCACCGCGCTACGCCGCACGGCCGAGGCTTAGCCCGCACGCGCGTGCTGCTCACTAACAGCGGCGCGTGCGTGACGTGATAACGAGCTAACGTGCGGCACGTTACACTGCGCGGCGGATAAGCCGCGTGCATTCACCGGTAATCCCGGCACGCGCACTGCGAGTTCTATGAATATTCAATGATTTGCGTTTTAACCATTATTCAATGGTACTATTTAACTATTACGAGTATACCAAGTTGTAGTGTGTAATGTGTTGTAGTGTGTAAATGTGTTTGTAATAAGTGGTATAATTATTTAAGGAGGCCTATTGGTAGTGACCCAGATAAGGGGTGGTATTAGACGTGCTGCAACAAGAGGGACTACCATTCGAGCAATATATTTTTTCCCCGACAGCTACCTCTGTTTGTGCTATTTATAAAATTTTTGGAAGTGACTTGTACAGTATAACCAATATCAAACGAAACTTGAATCTTGCAGCGCTACTGACTCTCATTTATAACAACAACAGATCTTCACGAATGGCGTATCAGACGAGACGATTTATTGGAGACAATAAATTGCGTGTTTAAATATGATAATATGACACAACGTCCTGGTTCCAAATAAAATTCTGAAATGGAAATGTTATGTGGGTAAAAAATATTGTATTGAAAATACGGATTGAGAATTCGAGTGAAGTGAACAATCACAATGAAGCAACTGCACTGTGTACTCGCGAGTGGATGCGGCGCAGAGCTGTAGTTGTTTACATGTTCACGCGCCCGCGCAGCGCACGCCGCGCCCGGCATACGCGTGAATATTAAGCGGCCGCTCACCGGCCAAACCGCCGCCCCAGCGCCCTACCGCTCCGCCGCCCCACCGCTCCGCCGCCCCGACCGCCACAGCCACCTGGCGCCCCGGCCACTCATGCCACAGAGCTCCCATGCTCTACTTACGTATGCCGATTGTTACCTATTCGCGAAGAGAGCCACAAAACGTAACATTTTATAAACTTTTTGGCGCGCTTTGAAATTCCTGATATCTTACTACACAACGAGGTAGTTTTGAGGATTTGGCTTTCAAGTCGTCCGTTGGTACCAGACGATAAAGTTAAGTAAAAATATTACCAACGTGTACAAAATTATGAAACTAGTATACAAACAACATCTCATGCATATCGACCTGATTCTGTACGAATAAGCTTAAGCACTTGTGATACGGATATAAGACTAAAAAAGAGTATTTAAATACTTAAAAACGTGATTTACACCCAAAACTTATTGTCATTATATGAATGCTCGTTCATGCGCCATCAGGCCAGTCAAAATGTTTCAAGTAGGTAATTCCTTCCTAGTTTTGTCTGTGAAAACCGTAAATAACATTATTGTTACGCAGTTGTTTATTTTTCCAGACTAGATTTACAGTCGATAAGTCACCGGAGCAGCCGGCCGTGCTCGCCGGATACAATAAATTATAATAAAGCAGTTTTATCGTGTTGTCCGCGTGTGACCATAACCATAACCGATAATAACCTACAGTGTATTACTTATCAAGTGAGGGATCGCACTGCCCAACACCCCGGACCCACATCTCGAGCGATAAGAATAGTTTGATAACAATATTGGTTATATCCGCACTATGATCATCACCAAACTATGGGTAACCACAGCACTCCGGATCCCGACGATGGCGCTTTGGATGCAACCAGAAAAATATGCTAAGATGATTGACGTACCTAAGCAATCACGCTTTGGTTATTCATTAATTCATTCGATTTAAAATAATGTAAACTTTTTGACAATGATGCCATTATTAGATTCCGATCAAAAACAAAAAAATGAGAAATAAGAAACAATGCAATATTACAAATACTCATAACTAAAAATAACTAAATATTGTTGAGTTCATCGTCAAAAGAAGTGAGACCTAAATGGGTCCTAGTACTTGGCTAATACTCATTCTTTATATAAAATAAAATAGAATAGAATAAAATTAATGTAATTACTATATGTTTAATAGCATTGCTCTACATTTATCACAAGTGAATTGCGCCGGTGTGTCTGTGTGCATGTACAGTGACCTGCGAGTCGCTTCCCGGGGCTCCGCGCGCGTCCGGCCTCGTCCGGCCCACGGCATCAAAGTGCCGCGCTACTAAATTATTCGCCAACTATGCGGACTAGACAAGCCGTCTAATTATACAGAGAAATGCCTTTGAGCTAAGAATTTCAGTGAAGTCTTAATAGAGCCGGTGATTTTAGATTGTACGGCAGGAGTTACCCATAAAACATAAGCACGTGACGTCAAATACAAATCAGTACTTGTAGTGTTTGATCGCTTTCCAGCAGATTTGAAATAACGGGCAAATGAAATATGACAGTGGAATATTTCAAGTCAATCAAGTCGATGAAGTAGGGTTTAACGATAAAGGAAATGATTAGGAAAGTTTTTATTACGTATTACGAAAAAAAATATGGATTATTATTAAAAAATTGCTTTGATCATGATTCCTTTAATACAATATAGGAATTCTTAAAGCCTACTCAGGTTTTTATCTTGTAATAAACGTTTTAATAACTAGGCTAAGAAGTTTAACTTCGTTAATTTAGCGATTGCCGTAAACTCCTCCATTTTTACGTCCCTAAGGCATGACAATTTAAGTTTTTTTTTTATGTGCGGACATAAAAACTGTTCCTGACTGCCAGCTTTTGCAACGAAAAATCATAATCGGATGAAGTTGATCGAGGGCTCCTTATTAAATGTGACTTAGACTTAATAAATTGGATATAAAATTAATCTGGTTGTCAGTGTGCTTGGCCTGTTTGACGGCTTATTGAACCGCGCCCCGCGGGAAATCACCCGGAGCGCGCGACGCCGCGGGACGAAACAGGTCGCCTCCGGGATAAGACAATCATGGCGCAGTCTGCACGGTGAAGCTGCATGCTTCTAATAGTGCCGACAGGTTTTGTCTCAAATAAGACATCAATGCAGAGCCAAAAAGCGTCATTATAAAAAAATCTAATACCATCTAATCCTATCAACAAAACAAGTGAATACTCGTATTACTCGTACTTATAATTGTGCTTATAAGTAGAGAAAATAAACATTTTCCCATAAAGAACACTTATGAATGTCAAATTACCTACTTTATATACCTAAATAATAATCTACCGCTGTTTCGGAATGTCGATTTCTACTGAGAAACGCCAGCAATAAACTCAGTAGTGACTCTTTTTATATAATACAATTTTTCTAACCAAGTTTCATTTGAAAAATAAAATAATCACAATAAGTTGGTTGTAATGTGTGAAATTTTAATATTATCTTTATCGTTGAGATGATGGTCAGGTTAAAATATCAATGATAGACAAACGCACATAATAATAATCAAAAAGTCTAAGACATGGTCCAAATTATGGAGTAATCCTCATTATACTCGTACATACGGCTAACGAAAACCATTTAGGCTATAATAATAATATCTACTTATCTTTTGCCACCTACTACGGAATGCCGAATAAATACGAAATAACCCATACGTAGATATTTGGTAGTTTTTCATTTCCATCCGAGACGTGTCCTAAGATAATACGACTGGGCACCGGGGTGCGGGGCAGGCGGCGGCGCGGGACCAACCACCTGAAGCAGCGATAGCTCCGCTCCGTCCCTTCCGGACGATACAGCCTCTCTGTAAAGCTCAGCTTACACGCACGAGTCGTCGGGCTTTATACAATCAACAACCACACCATTCACTTAGAAGTCAGCGAAAGGGGTACGAAAATAATTCCGTTTCGCTTGCGTTTCTTTTATCCGAACAACAGACACAATCTCTGAAACCTTCAAAGTTTTCAGCAGGTACCAGATACCTGATATTATTACGCCACAAGATTTCCAATTTTCTCAGCACAATGTACCTCTCTTTACTTTAACGAAGCTGATTCGAGGTAATAGCAAAGCTTATCTAATGTAGGTACTCGAAAGAAAATGTGTTGTGAAAACTAACAATGATCACATCATAAGGAATATTATGTTCGTGATCAGAAGCACCAAAATGAAACTGTTGTAAAAGAAAAGTCAAGAAAATCGTACACAATGTTTACTGCTTACAATTGATTATATTGTGGTCGTTCAATACATTACAATATCCGGGCGATCAACAAGCTTCTCTCAAAATAAACCATAGCCGAATTCGTTTGTATCTTTTTTCGGGCCAACTATTCCAACAATATCTTCATCATAAATTTCCGGTATAAAGCGAATTTCCCGGGAGACGTATCGACTTCCTACCTACTCAATCATGAGGAAATGCCTGATAAATGGTTTTTCTACAAGACAGAGCGATTTTCAAGCATCTTATAATTTTATTTTAATTGCTAGTTACTTAGATGTATAAATCCAATACTTGAAGTTGGGGGCTTACTTGTGAGAGAGATACACATTAAGTTTTGGTTACACACATCAGTCACAGGTACCTTGAATAATATATACAGGATTTCCTCAATTAGTCATGACCGCGGCCTATCCTTGAACTTTGGAACAACCTGTATACACACGTTGCGTCACACGACACTACGTGTTTGAGTAAACGCTCTTATCTCTCCCTGTAGCTCCCTGAACAGATGTAAATAGTTTGTAACTATTTTCCCGTCACTTTTCATCTACATCACTTTTCATTACATCTATTTTCCCGTCCCTCGCTAAGCAACAATTGCTTGGCGAGTGCGGGGGGAAACGCCTCTAAGTGGTCGGGTGTCAACCGAGGTCAAACTGACGAGTGAAGGATTCGTCGTAAAACAGGGCTTTACGCGCGTCCCCGCCCGCCGCAGACGATAGGCCGGGCGGGTCATCACGCGACCTAATGACGACTGCCGATCGGCTTGTCGTTTTGTCTTCTGGAAACTGGCGATAGAGATGGAATTAATACAGCTAATATTAGTATAATAATGCATTTTACCAGATAAAGAACTTATCTAATAGTATAACGCATTTAATAGCTAAAAGGTACAGATATATGTACTGGCAATTTTGAAATTGATGAAAAAGTATACCTGAAAAGTATATTGAAGGAACATTCGAAAGTCAGGCCGTTTTAACTTCCTTTCCAGTTGTGAAGAGGTCAAGACCGGATTTCACTCGATGATAGGCTAATAAAAGCAAAGATTTATTCTGTTCTGGTAAACTTAAATTGAAAATACCCAAACAACTTTTTAGTAAACGTTTATCAGAGTCCCATCTGTTCGTCGAGGGCATGCCCGTAGGAGCAGAGACGCGCGTGAGTGCCGGTGGGTTCCGTAATGATCTACATTCGGCGCGGCTATAAATCGTTCAAGATGGTGACCGATACGCGCGGGGCGGGGCGGGGCGGGGCGGGGCGCGGGGGAGGTTTCCATTAATTGATAAGTGCGCGATAAGCACCGCTAAGTGAGGCTCGGCGCTGGATCCGCCGCGCGAGGGCCACTTCACTGCATCCGCGCACGTTGCTTTTTGTTTGTACGAAAACCGCTATATCGAGATACTTGATTTCGATAAGTGTTAACTAGTATTGATAACTCAAGGTCATGGAATATGCCTTTCTCGGAACCAAATCAATGTGTATCCCAATTTTCGTTGTGTGACCACGACGAAATAAATCTACACAACCTTGAAGTACAATACACAATAGTAAGATTTTTATTGATGTAGCAAAAATCTTCTACAAATTCAATTATGGAAATATGGAAAGTCCATTTGTGTCTCAATTCGATCAACCATTTACTGTTCTAGGCTATTGAGAATATAAAAAGGGATCGTTATATTTTTTGGTGGCGACGGTTGTGCAAAGACGGTCACCCAGCATCTGGAGCCCGCGCCCAAAGTAGCGTTTGATAGCGCGTCGCGCGCGGCCGGCGCGGCGCCCACTAAAGCCAGCTTAGAGTTTTTCTTTCGGCCGCGAACAAAAAGCGCCGCCTCCCGCGGAGATAGCGCTCGCTGCCAACTCCGCGACAAATAAACCGAGACCGTTCACACTTAAGCTAATAAAAGTGTTAAGATTAAAAGATTTATAATGGATACTTGGAGGCTGTCCCGATAAAGCCCTGCCAAAAAAATACACATTTGTGTAATAAAGCCAGGCAGCGCGATCACTAACATACATTTATTCATGTAAAATTACATTTTACTGGGATATTAATCTCTAATTACAAAAGTTAATGAACCTATGGTATTGAATATTCAGATATAATTCAATCCATTTTTAATTACATTACTCTTCTTTGTAAGCAAAGGTCTTGAGTTTGTACCTACTTACGTAACTGATAATTCGTGAATAATTAATGGTTTGTTTGTGACACGAAATCAATACTTTACTAGCCAGTTCCCTCGGTTGTCCTATTTGTAACGATATAATTTAAACTATTATCATATTAAAAGCAAGTCATCCTTGCGAGAAATGATTGCAGATATTTAAATACTTCTTAAACTTTTTACGGTCGCGGTCACAGTTTTGATCCCGAACTTAGTTTTAATTTGGCTCTTAATAAACTTATCTCGGATTTATCTTTTGACGGATAACTCGTAAGAGGTGTTGTCGGGCCGAAGTAGACGGAGGTTCTTATCATCGGAGGCCAGGGATCATTTCGGGTCGCCGAGCCAACGTACACAGTTCACACCTCAGATTTACGGGCTCTAAGTATCATTTCCACGCGTTTGGATCTCGCCGCGGCGCGAGCTGCTCGTGGGCGTGAGGAGTGGGCCATAATAAGGTTGTTAGTTGTTTTCCAGCGCTTCGAGTGTGTAATGAGGTTCGTGTAGCGAGGTGCGGCGTGGCTTATTGAGCCGTCGGCGCCCAATAACAGCTGACGAGGGTCGCAAATAAACATTCCTGCTCGCCGGCCAGCGCGTGAGCGCGTCCGCCGCGCGGCGGCGGCGGCCCGGCTTTTTCTCTGTCAAGTGGTAGCATAATGAAACGACGGCGCACGAACCCACGTCATCACCTTAGCACGCCATTCCTGGTTGTGCCTGAATCTACCGGTGCGCTCTGCCTGTATTCAGGGATTTACTACTCAAGCAACTTACGTTTGATCTCCGCAACCCTTGGACTGGGAAAACAAACATTAATCAATAATATGGAATTAATTTCAATAGAGATCTAGTCAAAACTTCTAATAAAATGTTTTCCGCTTTCTACGTTCTAATGTTTTCCCAATAAAGCGAGCTGACAGCTCAATCAGTACACAAGTAATAAGAGTATATCTTTAGAGGCACTAAAATACCGCTGTGTAAGTAAGCGCAAATTGTCTGTTACACAAACATCAGCAGCGGAGCGAAAACTCATCTAAAATTGCTAAGTGTAACTGTAAACTGAAACAAAAAATAGCACTGGAGTAAACTCGGACAGTGGTATTGCTTTGCGCTACGAGATTGCTCCGCGTAGCCGCTACGGACGCTACGATATTGTGTCGTAGCACTCGTAGTGCTACGACGAAGTTCGCGCGGCGCGGGCGGCTTAGCGGCCAGGATCAGACTCGCGGCCAACTATCGCAAGCATTTGTACGAGTATACCTGTGTTAAATGGATTAAATGCAACAACATGGTTTCAAAGTTATTATTATAAACCTAGTTATTGTATGAGTACTGTTTATTTAACAAACTTGACTGACCAGATAGTACTTAATTCTAGTAAACCGAAACCGTTGATCAAGAAGAATAACGGATAAACATTTTTCGTAGTTTTTGCAAGCAGGATAAGTCTCAATCAATCAGTCCCCCCCGCCCCCTGCCGGACATGCACCGGCTGCGCGCACCTGCCGCGCTACCTAATTAATATCCCTGTCCAAAATCTACTTCCAAAATAGGAGATTGGCATTGAATTATAGTCAGACATTTTTATGGAAGCTTTTTAATCTTGAAAATACTGATAAAAAATTGCCAGGAACATGACTTTTGCAATAAATAATTACCCAAGACAATCACACCAATCAACCTGGTCTCAAACTAGGGCAACTTCTTTACGTAAGTACTAGGTGACGCCAGAACACCCAGACCCAAGAAAATTTAAAAATGTAGTTTCCTAAATTGACATGACCGGGAATCGTACCCGGGACCATTACGCGCTTCTAGCGAACACCTGAGCCACTGCGCCATCGAGGCCTTCGAAAGTGCCGCCGCTTGGTCAACCGCTCTCGCTCGCGTTTACTTTTAAAATTATTGACTAACTACGCGAAGTCGAAAATGCAAGACTATTATTTACCTAGGAAAGTATTTGTTTCAGTAAAAAACAGATTCATAGTAGTGTAATTGTTGTTGTGGCACGGTGTGTCCCGCGGGAGCGCCGGGCAGCGCGGGCGACACGCGCCGGCGTCCCCGGGCGGCGGCAACCCGAAAAACAAGAGTGCTCGCCCTCTTAAACCGTTTACGCGAACATAATCGTGGGAATACATGTCTAAAATATAAAAGGGAAATCTTGAATCACCCATTTTACTATGAAACGACAATTTTTTGCTTTTAAGCGTCGCGGCTAGGGTTGTCAGGCTTTATCGGGGTTATTGCTGTGAGTCCGGGTAAATTAGGCCTTTAAAAGTTTTGCAAGACTTTTAAGAACATTTTTGTCTCTAAGGCACCTTGTTTAGGACAACCTATATTAATAGACAATAGGGCAATGTAGTGATATAGGATTATAATATCTCTTTTTAATATTAGATAATGAAGATATGGCAACTCTTCCACCTTCGTATGTAAATCGGAAAGCAATAAAGCATTTTTCATTTTTTAATATTTTCCCTTTGCGATACTTTTAAGATTTATATCTACATACATATAGGTGGATATTTGAGGTTGCGGGCTTAATTTTCTTTTTCTATTTCTTGTAGGAGTGGCAATTGGCCTCTTGACGGGGCAGGCGGCACGAGGCCCGGCGCGTCGCCCGCGCACGGTGGCGCGCTGCGCTGAATATTCATGCACCGTCCTCGCCGCCGCTCCTTTATCGCGCCCATTACCTACCACGACGCTACTTTCTTTTTTCTACGTTACGAAAATAGTGCATTGTTCTGCCAGCACACTGCAACAGATACCCTGCGAAAGCCAGTTTACTTCTGTTCCGAAATGGCTTCTGTAGGTTATCTGCTGTCGTAAGGTTAAATTTAGCGCCGTAGTTTGAGACCAAACTGTTTCGTTCACTAGACGCTGTTTCTTTTTAAGAAACCTTTGGGTTTAACACATAAGTTCGAAGATATTTTCACTTAACTCTCAACCCCGCAGCAGATAACCGATGACTGGCAAACGCAATTAATATCTTATCACGTCACGTTTGACGGCAGTAATAAGCTTTTCATGAATATCTTATCACATTACATAATTTTAGCTACTGGATGACGGTATAATTTGGAAGTTAACATTACGTTAAGGGAATGTTAGATCATCAATGTGATCCAAGTTATTGAATGAGAAAGATAAAGAGGCGCAAGCGGTGTGGGGGAGGGGAGGAGGGAGGGGATGATAGTTCCAATGTCGACCACAATGGCGCAGGTTATCCGACATCAATCATCGCGCTCGTTAGCCAACTTCGCCGCGACTTCGACTGTTGTCCTAATTAACTAAGCCTAGTACCTAACAATTACCGGTCAATAGTTGCCCAACCTTGTACCTAACCGGCAATATTGCTACTTGTTGTATTATTATATTATAGTATCACTTTAAAAACTGTTCGTTCGTATTTTTTCACAAAATTACCTCTCAGTTATGGTAGTCATTAATTTTTGATTCATTGCAATCAGGTGTCTTTCAATAACGTTACAACGATATTAATTTCTCGTCAACCAATTAATTGACTTCATTGAATCTATCTCAGGCATTTTATACACAAAAATTTCCAATTTATACTGGTCATGGCTTTGTATTTTTTATATGATGGGGCAGACGATCAGACGGTTCACCTGTAGTAAGTGATTGCCACCGCCAATAGACACCCACAACGCCAGGGGAGTCACAAGTGCGCTGCCAACCTTTTATGGATTAAGACCTTTTAACACCCTTTCCCCCAATTGGGCCTCCGGTACCCTCACACACTCTGCAAAACAACACAGGTGCTGATTTACTAAGGTCTTTTGTAAGGTTCGGCCGGTGCTCTGGTCCAGCCTGCCGAAGGATGGCGCTTCAACGGTCCAAAACCGTTTAACCGACTTCAAACCCAAAAGAAGCAATCAATACGATTATGTTTTTAATTACATGATAAACGTTTTAATATTATATTAAGATCCAGAACTTAAATAACTATGTGATCTGTGTGTGAAATGTGAACCGTCTACTCTTTTGCTACAATGTAAAAAATGCAAATGTTACGAGTAACGAAATAGGCAGACGGAACGTTGATAAGCACCACATTTAACATTGTTCCTTGTAATAGACTAACCCTTCCAGGCGGCGGGGAATGGCATCCATCGAGTTTCGCTCGCGAAGAATGATCCGGGCGCGGCCATTGTCTGCGCGGCGGAACGGGCCTCCTGCGAGGCGCAATCTCTCCTAATGCGCTGTTCACACACTCGGCTGCCGGCCAAATAAATATTGAGGGAACGAGCGACGCGGCGCGCGCGATATGAGCGATGCGCCCTTTGTCGCGGCTGTTACGGAGGAGCGAGTGCGGCAATCATTTCCAATTGCTCAAGTTGGTGAACAACACGCTGGAATCTCGTCGCGAAGGCCCCGGGCGCACGGTATCCGCCCGAGCCAGTAGGGTTCCCTCGGTAAATATGTAGCCAATTCGTAAATTGGGACGTTTGTAATTTAATCGGGCATACAAAAATATGAGGTACAGTACAGGTAAATCTACCTCTGTTCATAAATAAAATATTACAGAAAAAATATTAACAGCGTTCACTTTTGTCCAAATTTTTATTAAAGTAGGTAAGTAATCCTAGCCTCTACATTAATTTTATATGATAGGAGGCAGACGAGCACACTGATCATCCTTATCGTAAGCGATTGTCGCCGCCTGTACTCGCAACACTAGTAGTCACACTCCCGGACATAAATCTAAACGAATACTCCAAATATTGTTTACGTTTTTACTACGTTTGTAGAGTTGGCACATTTCATTTACCATTTAAGTACCATGTTTTACTCACGCGTAATAATATTATTTCAATATATCTTTATCGTAGCTCGGTAACCCTATAAGAGTATCAGGTGCAGGGGTTATGTTCGAGAAGCGCGACGTCCCCCCCCCCTCCCCCCTGGCGCCCTCATCAATCAATTACTTACCGAATGTCACTCCGCACGCGCGCCGTACACGCGGACGCGACCCACGCCGCCACGCGGGACACACGCAAATCAACACTTCTATCAGAGGTCATACAGATACATCCCAGATAGCAAGCGAGCTTGCTGCAAACTTGATTTTGAGATTGTCACGTCAAACATGAAAAATCAAGTTTATGACAAAATTGCTGTAAGCTTGTTGATTAAGGTATGATGTTTCAAGGCTTTGGTAATTTTGAAGCAAGTTTCGAAAAGCAAACCGCAAATCATCATCATCATCATCATCATCAGCAACCCACGTTCGTCCACTGCTGGACATAGGTCTCCCCTAATGCACGCCACCGCTCCCGATTTTCGGCCACTCTCATCCAGCCCACCCCAGCCAGCCTTCGAATGTCGTCATCCCATCTTGTAGCAGGGCGTCCAACACTACGTTTGCCGAGTCGCGGTCTCCACTCAAGGACCTTATGGCTCCAACGGTTGTCAGTTCTGTACCGCAAATATAAAATTGTAATGCTATGTATTTGTACTAGATTACCAAGTTATTTGTGCGGTTCACGGAACGAAACGAACTCGGTGCATTTTGTTTAGCAAAGCAAACCGCAAATCATCATTTTCATCATTCTCAGCCAATAGACGTCCACTGCTGGACATAGGCCTCCCCCAAAGTTCTCCACACAGATCGGTCCTGTGCCACCCGCATCCAATGGACTCCCGAGACCTTCACCAGATCGTCGGTCCACCTGGTGGGAGGCCTGCCAACCACCATCCTGCATGGGGTGCAAGTGGTCCCTCTCAACATCTTACGGGACCAAAGTCAACCTCACCTGCACGTGGCGCACCCTGCTGCACAACGGAAGAGGCTCTGGCGTACCCCACCAACCCGCACTGGGCCAGCGTGGTGGGTGAAGGCCCAAATCCCCCCCTATGATTAGTAGGACCAACACAAACCGCAAATATAAAATTGTAATGCTATGTATTTGTACTGGATTACCAAGTTATTTGTGCGGTCGTTTTTATTTTCTACATCGCGATGACGAGATTTTTTTCCAAACAATGACTACCAGAAGTCCAATTGGTAAATAATACTTGAGTCATGGATACTTTATTGTAATTGTGACTCTATTGTGGAGCGTCCCTCGGGAACGTCTGCTGCCACTGCGCCCTGCTTGGGAAAGTGTGTGGAACTGAGACAAGGTTTTTTTTTATATGATAGGTAGCAGACGAGCAGGCGGATCACCTGGTGGTAAGCAATTGCCGCCGTCCATGATGAACACATGCAACAAGTGCGCTGCTAACCTTTTATCCCCTTCCCCCCCGATTGGCCTCCAAACTTTGTTATGTCAAAACTTGCATACACTTTATAGAAAAATTTTCTAGCAAGTTTGTTGCTTCGGAACTAGAAAGTTTGATTTAACCTTGCCTCAATTTTATACACTTGCCACGGCAAATTTGAGACAAAGCTTCATGTTTGATACATCAAACCTATCGCAAGTCAGTTTCAAGTTTAAATTGTTATCTGGGATATAGCTGTTTATCGCAATTCTCAGACAGGGACTAATAAAATAATTGCACCTTCAGGAACCTGTTTTTGCATTGCCGTTGCAACAAAATTTCAATTGCAATGCAAAAACAGGTTTCCGATATCCCGATAAGTTTGGAATATCATATGTGTGAATAGCTAAACGACGGATTATAATTATTATAATGAGGTAGAGCTAACGCGGCGTGATAACAATATTATGAGGCCGTCGCTAAAGCGCGCAGATTAATCGGCGAAGTAATAGGTTCAGCCATTATGGCTGTGCTCCTCGCGGGCGCGTCCGTAGCTTCCCGCCGCGGCGCACGCGCGGGCGCCCGCACTCGCGCACGTGCGTGTTCTGGTGGCTCATTACGTGATCGTGTCAATGACCACATTATGTTTCATAATAGTAACTAACGAACTAGCCTATCGCAGCGACTCAAGGTGACCATGCCTCCGATATAATAAGAATCTCTAGGTATGTAGATGGGTCCAGTGCCACCTTCTGCTATTCATCATATTGTAGCTCTTAGCATTTCAGAATAGTACAACAAGTCTTTTTTTACAAACTCCAATGAACAAAAAGCCCTTAAAAAATGATGTTATGTTAAATTACTCGTATGTTATTGCAAATGGTGGTATGGAAACACGCGTTGATGTCTTTTCCTTCACATGGGTACATGTATATTAGTGGTAGATAATCGCAACTTTCCACAGTACTCTTTAACTTTTACTAATCCATATAGCGTTTACTCCTTTCAATTTCGTTTTTTTTGGATTAATTTCTGTTAAATGTTGTAAAACGCGTACCTGTGAATAAACCGCGGCGCAGGTTAAACTAAATGGGCGACTGCAAAACAGTTTCACAGACTTAATAGTCTTAAACTCCCTTCGGGTTATAAAAAAGTGAAAGGATAAGAAGAAGAGGATGAACACCAAGACAAAGATTTGAAGCAGAAACGCAACAATAAGGATAAAGAGTAACAAACTACACTGAGTAAGTAATACAGAATCATACAATTTCAACAATAACACGAACTTTTTAATACTAGATTGGAAAAAGTATCATATTTTTATCTCAGTAGTGAGTAACAAACATGCAACAACGGCGCGCCACTACTATCAGAGCGCAGTGCCGGAGAGAAGATTAACATTGCCATAAATCTGGAATTTAAAAGTTTGCAGCATTCTTATTGCAGCATTGCATGGCGGTCGCAGGAGGATAACAGTCGCTCGCGCCGCGCTCGCAGCGCGTGCTCGTGAGGCGTTGAGGAACCGCACGCACCTCATCGTGCCGAGACGTGCACACCGACATGCTTGCTTCTCGCTGGCATGCATCTCACTCAGTATAACACAGCGGAGTAGCTCTTTATAATAAAGTGAACAGTGGTTATTGCACTGTATCTTCGCTGTTTTGATATTTGTGGCGGGATGCGACACCACGGACCGCGGCACGACATGCTTACTTTATTTCCACACAGACACGCCAGCACTGAATATATTCCATCATCATTATAATAGCCTATATCTGCTTACCACAGTTGTTTTTGTTTACATACTGTACGCTAGATAAAATAATGTTATAACAGAACTTTACTTATATCTTTTTATTATTGTACGCTTGTTTTTAAGAAACTCAACCAAATAACGATAATATCTTTTCAAAGATAGAGCTACTCGCACATTTCATAACAATGTCATAAATTGGAGCGTATTTAATTCTAGAAAAGAAATATCATACACAATACGAATAAATCTTTCGAGCTCCCACCATCCCCACATAAAACATCGGCCTGGCTTTTGAGCTAAATGATGTATCGTGATATCGGTCCGTATTAACCGCATAAAGATGCCAATAAACGCGATCGCGGGCGACCTTCGCTTTATTGCCCTGAGCCTACGTTCGCCCGATCTAAACAATAAAATACACGATTTGACTTGCTATCAACAACTTTATAGGGGACCACAGATTGCGGAAATTTTATAATCCATCAAAATTAAACAGTCAAATAAGAACACGCGCCGTAAGAAAATAACAAGAGAGGCTGACTTCTATTATATAGATACATCAAGATTTGAAGAAACAGTACTATTTATGTTTAAGAACAGATGTCATTAACATCATCATCGCAGCGTATCATCCCTAAGAAAATAATAAGGTAAGATAATCTCTTGCATGCTATTTTACAACGAGACCTGATTAAAAGAGCAGTAGTAAGAAGCTTTTTAAAAACACTACATACAGTGCGGGTTTACAAAACAGGTTCGATGCGAGAGCATGCTTCATTTTCATAATCTGCTGCCGCGCGCGCAACACGCGGTAAATAACTGCGTGCGAGAACAACCAACAGTTTAGCGACAAGCAGTGAACAATATTAGTGCGGCCCTCCGAACCAAGGATAGGCTTAGAAATTTTATGCGAGAAACAATTAATAACACTGAGATCCAATATTCATTTAAAATTAAACACATACTTCAATTAGTAGCTGTTTGCGGTTCTCTTACGTTGACTTCTTATTTGGCTGAAGTAAGATAAATCATACTTATATTATAAACAGGAGGATTTACCTACGTATGTTTATCGTTCTTTCTCACCAAAACCACTTAATGAGCTTTGATGAAACTTCACAATAATATATAACTAACATAGCGCGCGCATCGTGTACTTAGTTAATAAACATTATAAACACACACACACATATTCCCCGGCTGTGGCTGAAATGTATGCAGATATTTCGTTCACCTGGCTTCATAATTCTTCACGTCACTACAGAACCTGGGATCTAGTTATACTGTGGTAATATTCTGAGCGAGATCGACGCCGTAACAGGCGGAAAATGAAGCGATATAAATTCAATAAGCGGTATTCCCTGGCGACGGCGTGCCGAGCCGCGCGGGCCGCGCTGTGGCCGCACCTGCCGCGTCACGCCGGGGCTGTCCATCACGGCTCCGCGCTGCAGTCATTAACACTGCCAAACCCCTTAATAGCTGCCGCAGGTGATAGGAACTAAACCATATTATTTTCGGTTACTGCGTTATATACATTAGCTAATCTTAGAACAGTTAACAGTTTTAGATAATAAATTATAACCTTCCTGTCTTATGTGTATTACGTCCCTTTTATGCCTTCATAATAAATAATATATTAGTTAAATTGGGTGTCTCTAAAGAATCGAACTTCTTTATTAAAACTTTAAGCATCGCATCGGAATGTTCCCATGACATGTATCCGTGAAATGGAATAGTAGGATCGAGAACCGCCGCGAGCTTGCGACGCGAGATCGCACTTACGACGCGTAGAGCTCGTCGAATTCTATACTAGCATCCTACAGACACCCGATACACTAGTGTTCGCGCCCGGGCGCGGCCGCGGCGCCTCCCGTCGTTATGCATTCTACCCTCCGACTACTCACCGCGCCGTTCAAGCACTGTTCTCTGTTCACTAAAAGTACCTACTCGTTCAACTGAAATGTCTGAAATAACCAAACCCCAAGTTCGAAACACCCATTTCGAGTTCTATCAAGAGAAACTTAAGTTTCTACAAACAGTTTATGAATAATAATATGAATAGGTAAGACATACTCAACTTGTATACTACTACCACTAACACCAACTTTACTTATTTCTTAGTTTAATGGGTTTGCTGCTTTAATCCATTTGGCAGATTGCAATGACAATATTTTTCCCAACTACGAGTATATTTTCGTAACTTTTTAATTTTACTTCGGCATTTCTTCAGCTTCAAATCAGTGTACAGGATTACCCAAGTACCTAGGTATTACATATTTTCGAAATATAGATAGGTATTAGGTACTCTTTACCTAAGTGCACAAAATTGACAAATTATAAATTATGGGTAACTATATGCTAAGTACAATATAGGCGGTCTTATCGCTAATAGCGATCTCTTTAGGACAACCAACTTATTGCTGACACCATTACTGCTATAAGGATAATAAGAAATGGAAGAAGAAATAGGACAATTTTTTCATAGCAGTTATTTATACAAGGTGAAATTTTGTACCGCCACCTGAAGGGAAATGTATTCTCCGCACCGCACCGCCGCACGCGCCGGCCGGCGAGCACCGATGTTATTCCGATAAAACGAATTATAATTTCCGACCCATCAGTACTTCGCCGGCCGATCGCGATCACTCGCTGATCCGTTCCGTTTCATTTATTAATATTATTGTATATGTACGTTTACTAAGTACATAAGTGTTTAATTTTCTATCCATAATATATTACGTTATGTTTACTTTTCATGACAAGAATTATTCATTCAAGTACGCTTTATAGGAAAAATATTCGGTAATATATACCAGTTCTGTAAACAATATAGAAGTTCCGAGCGTGTATCGCGATGCATCACCTATCCTAAAGACAACACAGGCGGCAGTATATTTGGCTTCGGCGACAAGACAAACAGCAGCGCGTACCGCCCGCGAGACAAAGCGCCGCGACGTGACGCGGGGCCCGCGCTCCCGCACGCACGCGCCTCCGACGCTAACAGATACTTCGCTGACGTCTTTATAGATGCCAATAAGTGGTATGTACTATGGTAGTCACCGTTCCATATTACGTACCCCATGTAGGTAAGTATAATCATTTTTAACGTTTCCGTGGTGCATTCTAACTAGGTATAACGGGGATTAACGACAGTTAATAAGCATATTCTTATGTAGGTACTCAACGATGGACGTTTTTACTACGTTCGCATTTGACCACGGCTGCAGTAAATTAGTTGTTCATTCACAGCCGGTTTCGACATGCTTCTTTTATTTATTTTCGCTTCGCCACGAATGCTATGAAAGCCTCTCGTTCACATAACGGGATTAACAGGTGACTCTGCGTACGTAGTGACGTACGGAGAGTCAGCTGTTAATTCCGTTACTTTATGCGGAGTCAAGGATAATAGACCACGAGGAGCTACATACTCTTCATCATTATGTATTGTTATAAAGGTATTTTAATATTGAGCGATTTTGTGATTCACTCTAGCAACTCACAACTGGTAGGTAGGTGATGATAGAACTACCTCGATTATCTTAAACAAAAAGGAACCTAGTTTCAGATTTATACAAGTATTATACATCTTGCTTATAATTTCTATTAAACAAGTTCAACAGAACTGAATCTCGCAGTAACGTGTAATCGTAAAAGCACTCGGAGCTCACATTCTACGATCAATTACACCTCCCCGACGCATTCAGACCTGCAACCAACAGCTGCAAGAGCTACATTAACCCCAGATATTTAAACTCCTTTTTATAGACCATAATGTTTCAGTGAGATAAAAGTATCTCATATTTCAGCCGTCAGTTCAGCCTTAAGAATATAACCCCTGGTAAAATATTTTAAAACCAGCATTGAGAATAAAATAACTACATAAGTTCTATATCATAAACAAACTATGTCAAAACCACTTCACGGTTAATATGGCTGTAGGAATGTTAATACACTTCGGCGGCTCCGATATTAACCTTTCTCTAGAAAAATAATTTGGGAAACAGGAGTCTCGATTCGACGGCGCGGCGACAGATACTACAAATGTGCGCATTATGGAGATGCGCTTCGCAGCAGCCGGCGCGTACGGCCCCCGGGTCACGCAGCCGGCCCGGGCCACGCGCCTACGCGGCCGGCCCGGGCCACGCGCAGTTCGTCCGCGCCTGTCTTCCACTAAAACTATCCGGCAGGCCTCACGACTGAAACGATAACAGATACCCAGCTGCCGGCCTTCATTGTACTACCGAGAAACTTACTTAAACTGAAAGATACTTGCCCACAAAAACTTTACCCGAAAGTGTACAATGTGTATGTAAGACTGCAAGTGATATCTAAGTTCGGAACTTACTTTTAAACAAGGACCTAACTTTACATTGTCATTCTCACTTACTCTCTCATAAGTGTCAACCTCAGCCGAATGTGCCCTGAGGTGGTGGTTAATGGCGGAGATTTTAGTACGCCACAATGTTTAATAAGTAAAGGTACCTGTTTTGGGTATAAAACAAGTGATTTTATAACGATTGCGAAAAACGACTAGGTAAGTGCATGCGTAGCATGTTTCGTAGCACGTAGCACATTACCGTAGCAGTTGTTACGGAGCGGAATCTGTCGCTTTCTTTCTGTCTTACTATGGAAGTGAACCAAAATTATTAATATTCCAGCCAATATCTAAGGAGGATGACAAAATAAGTAGATTGAGTGTAACAACAAGTAATGAATGGCGGTCTCTGGCGGCGCGGGCAGCTGTCGCGGCGCGCGCGCCGGTAATTGCGTAATTATCACTGGGCACGTGCGCGGGGCGAGGCGGCGCGGGGCGGCGTGAGGCGGCGTGAGGCGGCGTGATGGCTCGTTACACCGGGATATCCACTTCGTTAAAATTAAGACGCACCAAATTAGCTGAAATATCGGGCAATGCCGGCGCGCTCCCTTCGCCGCAATTATAATATTTTTCTGGCTTACAGCGGCTTTTATTTCATCGCGATGCAAATTACCCTGTACCGCCGGCCTAGGCGCGCCCTATTTCTCAAGAATAATTCAGTCAATGTGGATAGACCGTGCAGTTTGTTTACGTTAGTTTTACAAGCAGTGAATTTGCAATTCCTTTCTTATCTAAGTAAATTAAGACTTAAAAGAGATAAAATTTCCATTCTCATACCTTTATTGTGCCTAAATACGTAAACTGTTAATCAGCATCCTCATTTATGTCATCATTTTGAGTGTACGGGCAAGCTATCGTACATACATACTACTTAAATACTAACACTGAAACCTACATTTGGGTGCGTGCGAATTCATTATGTTTACCTACCTTATAATCTAATAGGTAACTATCAGTCAGTAGGTACGTCATTAAATCCGTAACTAACCACTCAACCATCAAGGAAAGATTTGCCACCTGTTTATCTGTACTTCAACTTCACTTCAATATTTACTTTTAACTCTGCATACTCTTTTAAATACAACCCATTGTACTCATATGTATAAGTGGGCTATCTTGGGAGCTGGGCCATCTTTGGCGACACTACCTTAGATTAGATATAGGTACCTAAGGTAGGTAAAGATTACCATAAAATATTCAAGTTATTAATAAATGTACAAGGATAAATGATGCTTTCCTTCTTTCAATAGGGTAATTCAAATAATTAAGAAGATACTATGATGTGTTATGTACTCACCCGCGCATGCCTGGTGACGGCGCCTGCGTGCGCGCAGGCGGCGGGGCGCGGCGCGCGCGCGCCCGGCGTGCGGCTGCGGCGCGGCCGCTCCTCTGCAACAACCGGGGCCTTCAGTACGCGCGCCAGAATGACATGCTCCAAGTCCAACATTACTTATTATCGTAGAAGGCAATATATAATACATTAGACATCAGGAGATTATACAGCTGCATGAGTCACTGCCCTCACTTAAAACATTGGTTCTATGACTTTAAAATCCTACAAAGATTTCAACTTTGCTTACAAAATCGGTCCTGTGATGACTTAAGGCGTTGTGTTCGATTCTTCATTCATTTTGTATGGGGAGTCGAAAAAATCCACGATGAATATTGAAAAGTCATAATGTTGTTCAGAATGGTTGGTGAAAACGGATGAAAATGTTAAGTAACCGGTTCGTATTAGGCACAATTCTTCAACTTACCTCACTTCATCACAGTGGGTGTTTCACTGGACTTGTTGAATAAAATAGTATCTAACTACATATCAAAATATGACTAGATTGCAAGTGCACGAATAGTCGAATAGGCATCACCCTACTTACACAATAAGTTGGGGCGAATGGATCCACACTTTAAACAACATTGCGAGCCCGGCTATGCACTCACAACTCTTGATTTATTAAAAACAAAATGTTAAAAAGTCATTAAAATTATTGTTAATTTTTTAACTCGGCGGTAGGTAGGTGTCGGTCAATCACAAAAAACTTCAAAGAAACATTTTTTTCTGACAGGCAAAGATCATAATGCTTATTCGGCCTTTCTACAAGTGTTAATAAAAGATTTTGTGATGGAATAAATATTTTTTACAATCATTTATAACCTTTGAATTACTTTACATCAGTCGATATTTACAAACTGTGTCACAGTTTGGAAATGGAGGGAATAAATTGTTTTCAGTGAATGGCTTTTAGAATATTCAAAAAGTACAAACCGTGTTGTTTGACGGGCGGCGTAGGGTCGGGCGTGCGCGCGCGCCGCGGGGCGGGCGCGGGGGGCGTCGGGCGCGGGCAGCGCCAGCAGCTGCCGGTACAGCTCGAGCTCGTGGTAGAACTCCAGCGAGTCGGGGGAGCCGCCGCCGCCGCCGCCCGCCGCGCCGCCCGCGCCCACCTCCGCCGTCAGCCCGTTCAGCACCAGGCGGCGCGCCGCCATCGCGCCCGCGCCCGCGCATCGACCTCACATCACACCCCACACCACTCCACTCGCCCCAACTATCTGCTGACACCGACCCCGAACGCAAGTTTCCCCAGAAAATTCTAAGAAAAATTGTTATTCCTTTTTTTGACAGTTTCTTTTTGAGGACCTAAGCGAATGTACCTAATGTCAAAGTTAGCCTGACCCCTCTTTTGAAGACAGTGGTAAGTTTTTAGTACCT
The DNA here is from genome assembly GCA_014851415.1 of Cnaphalocrocis medinalis. Taxonomy (NCBI): domain Eukaryota; kingdom Metazoa; phylum Arthropoda; class Insecta; order Lepidoptera; family Crambidae; genus Cnaphalocrocis; species Cnaphalocrocis medinalis. Next base: position 17,162,785 of record CM026280.1, read on the forward strand.
ACAAAGCTTACGGACACGGGGATAATAAACGACGGGTTCAAAACTTTTACTTTGTCGAATAAATTAGGAACACTATTTAAAAGTAATGCCCGGTCAAAAAAGTTACACCTCGACTAAAAAGAAAATCTTTTCAAAGTCAAATGTTTTCTCGAAAGTACGAAAGTTTATGAGGGTAGTTTTATATTTGCGGAAAACGTATCACCGAGGCGGGGAAAGTTAGTCCAGTTACAAATGAAATTTGATGCGAGTAGTTTTTCAGCAAGTAATTTCACGGATCCCGCTCCCGAGTCGGCGGGAAAGTTTGTTCGGAGGGCTCGCGGGACACACGCGCTCGCCGCCGCGCGTCGCCGGCGACTGCCGCGGCTACCGTGCCGCCGCGGCCGCCGCGCGCGCGGCCGGGACAACACGCGAGTGCACGGCGACCAAAACAAACTACTACCTACTTACTTGGAGAAGAAAACCGAAGAAAACTTAACATACTTCAATTATACCTTCTTATGAAATCTTTAAACGCTAGTAGTATAAATACCGGGTCACGATTTCGGCGTTCCAGGTTCGATTCCCAGGTCGAGCATAAAATATTTTACAAGGATGGCTCGAGTTTGTAATTAGTATCAGTCTCCAATCCGCATTAGGCTAGCGTGGTGATTACTCGATTTCTATGGGGAGCCTTTGCACTTTTCTGAGACAGTATAAAGGCTGATAGAGTATTGAACTTACTTTTATAAATATAATTTACGAAATAGATAACACTACGAGTAGATAGCTCACCTACAGCCAATATAAAATGCATGATCCGATAAGCCCTGCGGCTTCAGAGGGACAATGAACCAGTCCCGTAACGAACGAGAATGTTAAACCTGTCGCATCCGAACATGAAAGGGACAGCGCGTATGAAAGGAACGGGGACAAAGATTCGGTCGTGAATTCCGTTTCGTGTAGGCGTTCAATTTGCGAGTCCACCGGAGCGGCGCTCGAGAAGGCTTGTTCGAAAGAGCTCTTGCTACTATTCATATGTTTATATTGAAGGTTTAGGAAGTGGTCTGGATTCAATTATTGATAGGAAAATGAAACAAAATTCTTAAGAGATAACTTTATTCATTGTAATTATCATTAGTCATTTCATTTATGTAAGATTCAAATGAGATTAAACTTAAAAAATAATGTATAACTTAAACTTATCACGTCAATAAGTTAAAAACTATTTTAAGGGCAAAATGGTATCTTAAATTCTAAAACATAATTGTATGAATTACAAACTTTGCTTGCGGCAATATCGAGTATACAGCAATACTATATCCTCCAGAAATTATACTATCGGCAGGGTTCACACTCTCTCGGGGGATATACTGGTCCACACCGCTCCCGACCCGTGGTCCAATTCGCCACGTCCAACTGGTTGCTCTACGGTTAAGTAAAAAATATCCCTAGAACCGAAGAAACAAGGGCCTTCGAACGGATTCGCTTTAGGGCAAAAGTATAGATAACTCTTTAATGAGATAATATCATTGTAACTTGACAAAAGTAACAGAAAATTAAGTAATATTTTATTAACTTTCATTGGATTAAGATAAGAAGACCACGGGTTGGGACCCCACACTTCACACTCCACACACACTCTATTTCGAAAATTTTCATCCGCGATACTACTAATGATGAGCGTAACGCCAGCATCAGCTGATCACATAAACATGACCGATCGCTTGTAGGTACCTAGAGTGTTTTCTTAACGAAATCGAGTTTAGCAAAAATTCATAATAGAGAAAACTCTAAATACAAGTAGTGTTTCATGTAGGTATTTTTACAGCGATCCGTAACTCATCTGAGTTACATTACAGTAATAGTTTACATGTTCGCGCTTTGTTGCCATCAAAGATCGCACGAACAAAAAATGCACGCGCAATACTGTCGTCAATAAGTCGTAAAAATCAAAGATGGTACCACCGCCGCCACCGCCGGTCACGTAGGGTAATGTGGACTCGACTTTCCGCATCAAGGGTGCGTTTCCATCAAAATTACAAAAAATTAACAATCACATGGCTCATCAGAGATGAGATGTGTATTTTGAGCAACGTGATTGGTAAATTTTTACAAGTCTCCGCTCAACTCCACGCAGCTCCGCTTCAGTGGAAACGTACCCTTAGATTTCCTTTCGGTTTATCGGTCGTGATGGGACGGCCGGCCAGCGCCGCCCCGGAGCGGCCGGAGCCAGCGATCTCTCTCGGCGAGCGGGTCAGACGGCGGCGAGCAGCGCGTGCAGGCGGCGCGGGTCCAGCGGCGCGGCGGCGGCGGCGGCGGCGCGCGCGGCCGCGTGCGCGTGCGCGGGCCAGCGGTGCGCCAGCAGCGCCAGCAGCGCCGTCAGCGCGCACAGCCCCGCCGCCAGCGGCAGCAGCAGCGGCGCGCGCCGCCCCGCGCCTGCAAACACCACACATTCACATATACATCGAATAGAAAGTAATAAGCCGTAACTTATTTCTATCCATGAACACTAAATCGATAGAAATAAGTTACGGCTTATGAGTCATGAAACGACTGTCAATGTAGTATCTTTTTTATATGGCAGGTAGCAGATGAGCAGACAGCCCACCCGATGGTAATTTGTCGCCGCCTTTAGACACCGACGACTACTGGTGTTGTCGTCACAACAAGGGCGCAGAACGACATTTAGCCCCCTCCGATTGACCTCCGGTGAGTGAGGGACTCGCTCGACGAAACACGGCTTTCTGTGAGGCCGTGGTACCGTATCACTCCAGGCGTGGCGTGTGTACTCACCGGCGGCGCGCGCGTGGTGCGCGTGGTACTCACCGGCGGCGCGCGCGTGGTGCGCGTGGTACTCACCGGCGGCGCGCGCGTGGTGCGCGTGGTACTCACCGGCGGCGCGCGCGTGGTGCGCGTGGTACTCACCGGCGGCGCGCGCGTGGTGCGCGTGGTACTCACCGGCGGCGCGCGCGTGGTGCGCGTGGTACTCACCGGCGGCGCGCGCGTGGTGCGCGTGGTACTCACCGGCGGCGCGCGCGTGGTGCGCGGGCAGCAGCTCGGTGTCGGCGGAGCGCGCGCAGGCGTGTCGCGGCGTGCGGGCCCCGCGCCCCCCGCGCGCCCCGCGCCAGGCCGCCCCCAGCAGCCGCAGCGCGCCCTCGGCGTGGCGCCAGTGCCGCAGGTGGCAGAAGGCGTACGCCACGGCCTCGCTGTCGCCGCGCCGCAGCACGTGCTCCGGCGGCAGCGTCAGCGGCCGCAGCTCCAGCAGGTACTCCGGCACGTACGGGTTGTACTCTATCGCGCGACGGATCGCCTGCGAGTACGCCATCAAATTATCGGTCAAACGGGAGCCTTCGAGCGGCCTATTTTGATTTATTCGCCTGGACGCGAGTCGCGAACACACGATTTCTGCTGATTTTTTTCTACATACAAAATTCTGCATTGCACAAGAGAGAGAAGAGATACGTAATGCTTTCAAACATGATTCAAAAATAAGGAAAATTGGCTTCATTCGACTTAGAAGACAAATGGGATATACTTCTCATGCGCCAACACTATGACACAAGAGTAAAAGAAAAATAAAGCACGAAGTAGGTAGGTATACGAATTAGGTAAGTAATTTTTTTTGAAATAAAAATGGAGTGGAGAGCGATAGTTTTTTTTTTTAATGGACTCCGGGAGAAACTACGATATCTGTGAGTGTTATGAAGCAAGAGGGTATCTGTAACACAAGTGCTTAAGCTACTCAGTACGGAGTCAGGTCAATGTATGAGATGTGTGATGTGTGAAGAGGTTACCTCGAGCGCGCGCAGGTCGTGCGGCGTGTGCGGCGTGTGCGGCGCGTGCGGCGCGAGCGGCGCGGGCGCGGGCGCGCGGGGCGCGGCGGCGGCGGCGGCGCGCGCGCGCAGCAGCGCCGCGGTGTACAGCAGCGTGGCCGAGCGCGGCGCGCCCGCGTCCACGTGCCGCGCCACCAGCGCCTGCACGTCCGCGTACGCGCGCTGCTCCAGCAGCACCTGCCGCCCACCGTCACACGCACGACTATTACTAACGAAAATACGCGCGATAACTGCGAACAGGTGCGTCGAAATGCTTAGAAAAATTCAGCTAAAGCTTTAGGTAGTACTTAACTATAATGACTACGACACTCACTCTAAGAGCGTTTTCACATTATCCGATCCGATATCGGGGTAAGTAATGTATGAAATATGTCTCTCATATTCTCCGGCCCGTTAACGGATATCGGAGCCGACACATTTCATACATTTTAGTTACCCCGATATCGGATCGGCGTCCCGATATCGGATCGGATAATGTGAAAACACTCTTAAGTCGTGTATTTATTCTCTAGTTCTACGTATGGAAAACAATGTACTGAGGTTTGAAAACATAGTGTAGTGTCAAGGTTTCGTTAGCAGCAGAATCATCCCAAAAAGTGTCATTACAAGAAATTCCACAACTGATGAAGGTCGATAGGGTCTTATGTGAGATCGTGTGTTACCTCGATGAGGTTCTCGTGCAGCGCGAGCGCGTGCAGCGCGGGCGGCGCGTCGCGCGCGAGCTCGCGGAACAGGCGCGCGGAGTCGCGCAGGCGGCCGAGGCGGCGCGCGCACATGGCGGCGCGGCGCTTGATGTGCGCCAGCAGCGCCGCGTCGCGCCGCGCCGCCGCCGCCGCGCCGCCGCCCAGCGCCGCGTGCGCGCGCCACGCCGTCTCCGCCGCGCGCCACGCGCGCTTCAGCACGCGCTCCGCCTGCGCACCGAGACCATACACATGCCGAACGCCGCGCCGCAATAGTACGCGCGCTCCGCCGTGAGACAAACAGAGACTATACGAAACGTGCTCGAGAGAGACACGATACGATACTTATTTTATTAGGAAAACCAACAGCTGTCTTGTAATTGTCATATTGTATAGTCCGCGGCATCTAACCATTAGCGATGACCGTTACATTGCGCACTTGTAAAAAGAAGACTACCAAAATTGGGTATTTGACTAATCTCGATTTAGTAAAAAATATTGATACTCTATTAAAATATTGGTAAATAACAACCAATGGCCAACATTTTCAGTTAAAAATGTATCGTCTAGCTGGTTTTGTGAGCATTCAAAGTTTCATAGGCAAGTCCATTTTTTAAGTATAAAATTAAAAAATAATAATTATATCATTGAACTACCCGTTCATTTTCCACCAACTTTTATTATAAAACCATTTACTTAAACGAAACATTTGATATAGCTACCATACAAAATTTACTAGACGCCCAAGGACACGAGTTCTCTTTGATAAACAAAATCGCATAGTCATCGCTATTCTTTCATGCCACGGACTATAATGTGAAATGAAATTGACTTTTGAAACCTTGAATGCTATAAGCTGGATTTCTGTAATCCAAATAAATTTATGAGAACGATTTAAGCTTCATCTTTAGCCTTTTATACCAATACAGTTACTTTGCATGAAAAGGTAATATTCTCAGTGTAAGGATGCTAAGATGATAGTTATGATGTTGATGGTTATATTCGGATGGGTTAGTAGTGGACCTCCTGCACGGTGGGCGCGTCCTCCTCGGCGAGCAGCAGCAGCGCTGCGGCGCAGTCGGGGCGCAGCGCCAGCGCGGCGCGCGCGGCCGCCACGCGCGCCGTGGGCTCGCGCTCGCGCCACGCGCGCGCCATGGCCTCCTCCGCCGGCCCCTGCTGCACAACCATTTATTACCCATTACACCAAATCTAAACTGTGCAGAAACACATTTCTATTTGATTATTTACTAAGCGAGTCTTTTCAAAGCTAACAGATTATATCCAAAGCGCTCATAAAATAATTTAACATTGCCTTTTAATCATAATCACCAATTATATTTTCTTATTAAGGATTACATACAGTACACAGTTTGGTCAATCAGATTTTTTCACTGGATTATTAAATAAAATAAATAAAGAATAAATTGTTTATTCAAACAATCTGAATCTTTTATTTACTAACTGAAAATAAAAGTTCAGTTTTCAGGTATTTAATTAGTACTTTCAAGTATTTAATTACCTAGTACTTTCAAGTATTTAATTCATACTTATTTACAATTATGGTAATTGAGGGCATAAATATTTTGATTTATTTTACTATTTTAAAGATATGGTCAGAGAAACATAAAAAAATCTATTTGTAAAAATGAATTTGGATGTAGATTGGGTGATGCAAACTATTTATCTCTCCATCATTTGTTAGTAATGTAAACATACCTGAATGTAAAACTCGATTCTACACAGTAAGAATCGTAGTATGAATTTGAAAGATTGTATAGTCTACGGCAAAAAGCTGTAGTTATGACCTTGAGTGTGCAGAAACCAATTTTAATAGAAAGTCTTCTTTTTTACAAGTGCACAAAATAACGGTCATCGCTATACTTTCGTGAAACCAGCTATAAACATAGATCTAGATTTATTAATTCACAGTGTTGTATATAAATCACTAGTTCCATGGTAAAGGAAAAAATCACAGAAATCTAGTTGTCCCAGAGAGATTTCTAAAAGAGTAGATACCCGCTATTTGTTACAGTAATGATTGCACCACTATGTAGGCAGGTATTACATCCACATGTAGGGGCGGCAAACGGCATGTGGAGGAAGAACGGCACACCAGAGGTTAGCAAAAACATCCCATATTTATAAAGTTGAGAATATCAGGATCTCGTGTTCATAACAGACGTGGTTTACTTAGCTTAAAAACTTCTTTTTCTAGTCAATGCCATTTTCTTAAGTAGAAATTTATCTTGTTACCAAGAATTTTTAAGAATCTAAAGAAAACAGTGTTTAGTTTTAAGAAACCAGTTTTAGACAATGTTGAGGCAAGCGTGCACATATGGTTCGAACCCTTACTTGACTCACTTATTTTTTATAAGATTGCTTAAGATTTGCCATTATAAGTAGCCTAGAATGATTTTTATAAGTAAGTTCTTTATTGTGTATAGAAATAAGGTTACAAAACTGATCTTAAAATAGTTAACATAAAATTGTATGCTAAAAAGTTGGTCAGTAAGAAATCAAAACTATGAGAAATATTTACCTCAGTGCCACAAGAAAACCAAGCCTGGTGGTCTTGTGCAGAGAGATTCATGTCGTAGTAGGTGAGCGGAGCGCGGCGCGCGTGCGTCCACAGGCGGCCGTACTCCGCGCCGCGCAGCAGCGCCATGGGGTTGCGCCACACCTTGCACTCGGCGCCCGCGCCGTTGGCCGCCTCTGGCTCGCCGCCGCCCAGCCACGGGCCCAGGTGCGACAGCGACACTTGCTCGATGAACGACGTGCCGTACTTGCGGAAGTACCACCACTCGAATATCAGGATCAGGCCCGATATCAGCGACGACGTGCCGGTCAGCGCCACGTAGAACTTGGGCGTGAGCGCGCCGAGGAATGTCGACGAGTCCCACATCATGACGCCGCCGGTTGCCGCTTAGCGGCTGGCGGCCTTTACTCTACCCTTAGACGAAAAGATTCGTTTCTTCTCTAAACCCCTTAATAAAATTGCGATAGATTGTAACACTGATGAAAGTCACACACTGAAAACGTCGCGTCGTGAATTTATGAGCAAGAGTTTTGTACCTAGAATAAGTCAATGAAAAGATGTGTTCCTTCCGATATTAAAGATATAGAATTCAGACACTTCCAAATTCAGAAATTGCATTAAATATTCACTTCACACCATCGGAACAAAGATAAACAAAAACAATGTTCGTTTCGTTCATTGATCAATTCAGTCAATTTAAATGTCAATGTCAAACGAAGTTATTATTTTTCAAAACGTAAACATACAAAGGCGTTGATTTCTATAAATTCTCATGCAATATTATATTAGAGTGTGGTTTTACTAAATATGTTTTCGTCATAATTTTACAAAAGATTTTTCATGAAATATTGTTTCATAATGATAATGAGATACTTTCGAGGTAAATCGTACCTACAGAACCCAGAGTAAATCGTACAACCGTACAACGGAATGGGTGAATCTGACATTGACAATTGACGACAGTTTTGTTTTGAGGTTAGAAAATCGCGATTTACGTAACAGTCTACGAATTTTCCTCCAATTACACCAAATCCAAGATGTTGGGCCGTGTGGGAAAAAAGCAGATTGAGGTGGCCACCTCCTTCCTGACCTCAGCGGGTGGATTCGGCGGCGCAGCGTTCTTCGGGCTGCTTTACTTCACCGACTGGAAAGTGTTCGTCGCAAACATCCCCTACTACTCTGGCAAATTCAAGGGTCTCCCAGAAGAATAGGCTTACTAAACTCGGTTCTCTGCTTATAATATGTGTTATGTAAATTATTTACATCTAGATGTAATCATAAGTATATAATAGTGATGAACTTGGTGTTTTATTCTGCCAGTTTTCTTCATAGAAATCACACGTCCGTGAGAAATCAATATGGGTATAACATTAACTTACTAGCTGCTAAAAACCTCGAAAATCTTTCTGTTATCTCTCTGCTCTTATATTCGATTGTTTGGTAATTTTAAATATCATTGCTAAAACTGCTGTTAAATTAATTCATCAAGTTTGTTTAAACCGTTGGGGTAAACGAGTTCTGCAGTGGAGACCGCGTCTCGGTAAACGTAGTGTAGGACGACCTCTAGGCACTACATAACACACTACAAAACAGATATACAACACAATATTCTTATACATATACCAATTACAGGTGTACACAACAGTTACAGTAACACGTAAACAGAAATAACTGACACAAACCATACATATGAACCATGACCGAAATTTCAATGGGCACATCTGTCGGGTCGAGTTCGCAACATGGGTCCCTAAGGTACATGGTACAATAACTATGTAAATTTAACTTAATAATTTAATATCGAGAGACCCCCTACCTATTTACTATCCCTACAAATAAGTTTTTAATTATAATTGTACTAACTCATGGACCTATGTATCATGTTGTCTGAAAATAAAGATATTTGAATATCTTTAATTCAGGTTTCACAGGAGTTTGATATCAAACTGCCCACTTAAAAACTTTGTAAGGTGTCATTATAGCAATGAACACATTTCGTCAATCATTGCCAGTTCTGACTGTGCCTGGTATGACTATGGACAGGTATTTGAAAGATGTTAAGAAGTTAACATGTTAAGAATGAGCTAGAATTTAGCCAGCAAATATGATGCCTTTTGTAGCTAAAAAACTAAGTTACCATAAATTTATTATGACTAATATTTTTTTAACAAATCTAGGAAGATATTAATGTTATTGTTTTCTTTCTTTTTATGTTATTCTAGTTTTTATACTCAATACTCAATATTTTATTGCATTCCAAAATTTATACATACAGATGGTAATTTTAAATTCATAACGAAGTCACAATTTTGGACCCTGTTGGGCACAGCAATTAGATCAGAGGATGACGCCCTTCAAGTTAAAAATTATTTATATTCAAAAATTCTTTAGACATTTGTCAGTCATAATATTCATTTAAAGTGTAGGTAATAACTTTTTGTCATCAATAATTCTTTATAATTATTATTTATCACTGAAAGAGTTTTAAATACTTATCACAGATACTTACCTACATACTTATTTTTCCAAATAATAATTCAAGGTTACATGGTTTGTCAGCAATTGAGTAATTTTGGCTCTCATGTATGAGAGATGCTAGAAGTCACTGACAACATACTGGTGGGTGGATCAAAATAAAAGGCATATTGTGAAATACATACATTATTTTATTACAGTACATGCCTACTGTGACTGAGATTTAAAAAAGTGCAAATAATTAGTTTATCTAAGTACTTTATTACTAGTAACCTGAAAACATTTCATTAATCCTTATCACAAAAGTAATACAATACATAAACTATCAAAATAGAGTAAACCGATAAAATGTAATAAAACTTTCTTTACATTTAATAGGCACCCTAAGTGTCATAAATTGATCAATAACACAAATGTCTTTGTATACAAATTCGATAATATTCTTAGACCTTTACACCGTTAGACTGTTTTGTTTTTGTTCAACAAACATGTTTAAAATGTAAAACAAAAAAATCTTTAAGAGAATTCAATGAACATCCATTGGTTCCTTTCACCTCAGGCTCTCGGACAGCTTTGGACGCAACCGGGAGTCCAGTCCACTGAACTTATTTATATTTTTATGAATCCATTATAAGACCGATTTTTCTGAAAGAACCAATGCATAAAGAATAGTAATCAGCTAAGAACTACTTTAACAGAACATGGCTTCTCACCCTATCATTAAAATCATATCTTCCTGATCTACTCTGAACTACCTACACTAGATAAAAGTAGGCAATCTTCTCTATCTTAGTCCTCTACCAACTAGTAATATCAAACATTCATAAGCTTAGGTTTGTCGTAATAGTAAGTATTAAGTACATAACTATGTTGAGTTTAAGGTTACACTGTACACACAGCAACAACAACACTCATCGAATTAATTCAACGCAGTAATACATAGGTAATATCTAAGGCTCTATCTACCGAACATCGAGTAGACGGTCTTCTAAAGAATACTTAGGCAGGAAACTGTACTGTGGCCAACAAACAGGATTTTATACATAATTCGAAATTTATTGCTAAGTGGACCCCGCAATAGTACCAATACCACCAACATGAGGGAAGTCTGCGTCGAGGTCGCAGAGCAGAACCAATCGAAACGTTAATGACTGACAACGCTCTGCAGCTGCAGCATATATGCCTGCCGTTAAATTTAATATCTCAAACAAGATTATCAATGCTATGGTTCACACAAATTCAAGTTAATTAATATAAGTCATGTATATGAGTAGTTAAGCCCTTTTTATCTATATTTATTAAGCATAACTAGATCAAGTATTAAAAATAGTAAAGTAGGTATGTTGAAAGATTTATCGTGACCTATGTACAAGTTAATAGGCCATAACGTGTCATAATACTTGAATTAGGTAGGTAGTTGTTACATATACATACCAAAACAAACAGTTTTACATTACATACTCTCCCCATTTCGAGGCCCTGGAGAATAACAATTTTGATATTTTACACTTTTATTACGGTAGGTACCAATAAGTAATTATAAATGTATCGCTCCCCCGAAATAATATGTTAGAATCATACTCGAAAATATCAATTTGATATAAAGAATAATGCAGCCAAAGGAGGGCGTAGGTAAACTTCTCGAGAACGTTGAGGGAGGGACGGTCGGAGTACAGTTGACGATGGAGTTAGCCACAGTCCCCCTCCCCGCCCCCGCCCGCGCCCCGCAGGCGGGGAGCCGGGCGCGTAGGACAGACAACACAAGCGCGGGGGGCGAAGGCGACCAAGCGGCATCACGATCTGCAGGGTGCTCGTCGCGTGGTCACCGCACGCTGACGCTCCTCGAGCCTTCGGGTAGGTGAGGTAGCTTTAGGACCTATCACGTGACGAGCACGGCCCACGGACCTAAAATTTATTAGTTCGCTGAGCTGGTTCGCTTTAAATGAGGTAAGTGACTCCTCTTCTCCGTACATTTTAAGGCCGAGTTTTAATGTCGTCATTCGACTAGGCGTAAATCAAAACCGACTAGCTCAGCGTACTACCAATATTAGTAGACCGTTTTCAGAGTAAATATGCGACGGAAGTTGACCGATGATCACAGGAGATCTAGAAGTGCATCGTCCGGTGTTCGCACGCTACTCTAAAACCGGGCAGACGAGTGTGTGAGGCGCGGCAGTTAGAAGCGCAGCTCGGCGTCGCCGCTGCCGCCCGCGTCCTCGTCGTCGGCCGGCGCGCCCTCCGCCGCGCCCCGCGCGTCCGCCCCGCGGCTGCGCGCGCGCGCCGTGCACGCGGGGGCGCCCTGCAACCACACACGTAACGGGTCGGTAACTCCCCAGGCAATGTATCGTTTCCGGCCGGACCGGGATATCCATCCCTTTCCTTCGGAACAGAGTTCAGTGTAATACCTAAATTAGGTTTCTCAGACCAAGCGAGCGGCGCACGAGTCCCGCGACTCGAACTCGAAAAATTATGAATCCTAGGCAAGTATAATATTTTACCGATCATAATTTTCGCTGCAAAGAACTAATTTATTTATTTATTTAATTAACATCCGGTCCTAAAAGAGTAAACAACTTGAAGTTCCTCGTGCCACTCCATTCTCTGTGCCCGTTCAGCGGAAACGGTAAAAGTAGGTCGTTTGCTACCTATCACATAAAAGTAGGTGTTCACTTTCAAACGAGAGTCGCAACGGGCTCCCGTCTGAACGCCCAATTATACCGGTAGGGAAAAATATCTATCGTGCAAGTTTCTCAGTTGGTGGGTATCTAATCGTTCGAAGCGTGCATACCTTGGTGCGCGTGCCGGGCAGCTCGGCGCCGTGCGCGTCGACGCACCAGCAGACGCCGAGCGCGGCGTGGCACTGGCGCGGGCGGTAGAAGCCGCGCGCGTCGCACGCCGGCACGTACGCGCCCGCGCGCGCCGCCGCGCCCGGGTGCGCGCGCGCCAGCGCGAAGCACGGCCGCGCCGCGCGCCGCAGGCAGCCGCACCACGCCGCGCGCGACAGCCCCGCGCCCGCGCCCCCGCCGCCCCCGCACGACGACAGGAACGGCCGCAGGCACTTCTCGCGGTCGTCGTGCCCTGTGTCATACGACCCCACAAATATTAATACTTAATGGGTTAGTAAGATCCTATACCTAATGGGTTAATAAGTAATCATGCAGTTCAACACTGGGGAGTTAGTAACTCCCCAGTGTTGAACAAAACATGAAGGTCCCGTCACGTGGCAAGCCCGCTCGGCCCGAACACATAAACATTCTCCCCCTTCACTTAAGGTAGACGACGTTTATTTATGACTCCTCATACAATTTAATCGAGAGGATATACTTGAGGAGGTACTTACTCAATGAATAAAGATTTGTCAATGAAAGTATTCCATCGCCGTCCGTGTCCAAATGCGTGAACATCCAGCGAACTTCAGGCTTGCAGTCGGTCGGGAAACCTGCAAAGTAAAGTAATTCATTATTAAACCTAACAGCCATTTACATTGCAATTGTATACAGTGTTGTAATGTGAAATCAAATTAACCTTCTTCTGGCGCTGAAGTGGCGGCCGCCTCCTCCATGAGAACCGAGAACCAGTCGAGCAAACGATTCGCCATTTTGTCTAGAGCGCAGCCTTCCGAACCTGAAGAGGCAAAATATACACTTTGAGAAAAGTACTTCACGTGGTTTCCCTCATAATGACCGTGTTGGAGAGTTCACTGACCCTGGGCCGGGCGCCGGCGCGCCGCGCGCTCCGGCAGCACCTCGTTGTGCTCCGTCTGGTCGGACTTGCGGCGCCGCCATTCCTGTTGCTATTACACAAATATGACAAATTATTTTTCAGAATATTTTCATGTTTCCAGCACAATATCTGATAAATTAAATTAGGCACTTAGGTACTTAGTTCAAAGCAGTTTTAGTTTTAATGCAAAGTCGCAGTAAAAATATAAGTATAGCAAAGTTATGAGTGGCTGGGTTGCGCATTTGGTAGTGACCCTGCCGCATACGCCAAAGTTCGTGGGTTCGATCCCCACCCTGCACAAACATTCGTGTGATGAACGCTTGTGTTTGTTCAGTGTCTGGGTGTAGTATACGTATTTAAGTATGAATATTTATTTTTCCTACGTTCTCTGATATATTTTTTTATGTGATAGGTAGCAGACAAGCAGGCGGATCACCTGATGGTAAGCAATTGTCCGCCGCTCATGGACACTTGCAACACCAGTGGAGTTACAAGTGCTCTGCCAACCTTTTATCCCCTTCCCCCCCGGGTGGGCCTCCGGTACCCTCACTCACTCGGCGAAACAAACAGGGGCTGCTTCACGCCGGTTTTCTGTGAGGCAGTGGTATCATAAGCATTGTAACACAAGTGCTTATGCAACTTAATTCGGAGTCAGGTCAGGCAGTCTGTAGTAATGTAGGACCTATGAGGTGTAAAAAAAAAGTTTAGAACAGATATCTGGCTAGATCTGACTGATGATTTTGATTGAAGCTAAAGCGAACCCCAGGTTCCGAACCAAATGGCTGATCGAGATCGATAAGTAATTAGGTACCCTGTTCATACATTTTCGATACTAGTGAAGCTCGGTGAGAGGGGAGAGCGGGTGGCTTACATCATAGTCCAGGTCGTCGAAGTTCCTGCGGTCGGCGCGCTGGCGGGCGCGCAGGCGGCGCTGCGGGCGGCGCGGGGAGGGCGCGGGCGGCGCGTGCGTGACGTCACGCGCGCACGGGCAGAAGCCGCGGCACGCCAGGCGCACGGGCCGCGCCGCGCGCCGCACGCAGTTGTGCAGGTCCAGGCGGCACAGCGACGAGTACGTGCGGTTGTCGCTGCCGCACAGGAACGACGCGCGCGCGCGCACCGGACACCCCACGCATCTGCACCAGCGATGGCGTTCAGTATCGTCCGTTTTAAGAAAATATACTTAAATTATAAGTACATACAATAAATACTAGGTAAGAGTAATGTAATGCGGAACTGAGCCTGTAGTAACCATCAGTAGGTGTGTTACGGTATGGTAGGTATGTTTAGTTGGAGTAGGTTACCGGTCGGGCGCTATGTCGATGTCGGAGTCGGCGGGCAGGCCGTCCTGGTCGGCGCCGGCGTCGTAGAACACGTCCTCGTCGTCGGCGCGGCCCCAGCCCTCCTCCTCCTCGCCCCCTCCGCCGCCTCCGCCGCCCCCGGTCGCCGCTACGATCACGTCACTGAAAACGACCGGACAAATTCATATTAAATAGGTAAACTGGTGTTTTTATTAAAATACCTATTATTTACCGCCCAGACATTTCAGACCAATAATTATAGTCTGAAGTTACATGACAAAGTCAGGGGCATCTTTTTTAAGTAATAGGTGGCAGACGAGCAGACGGATCACCTGATGGTATGCGATTGCTGCCGAACATAGACACCCAACACCAGTAGAGTCACAAGTGCGCTGCCAACCTAACCTTCCCCCCTATTGGGTCTCCGATACCATCACTCATCTCCGAGCACACCCCAGCCATGAAACTATTAAGTACCTACATAATTTTCTAAATTGACTACACTGGAATTTTATTCAGCATTCCGGACTCCGGATCCCTCCACAATAATGTAGGTACCCAAAAGTTATAGGTTTCTGCCGGGATGTTAGTGAACCCTGCATTTTGCTCCAATTTCGCGTGGATCAGTAGCCTATATCTATCAAAACTCAAGACGCACTTTATCTAAAATGACAGTTGCTAAATGAGTGACGCGAATGTCCAATACCACGTAATTCCAGTCTGCTGGAAATCCTGTCCCTATAATGAACGTCGTTAGACATGCTCACCCTTTGCGGAGTATCTCTTTCTTGTTGGCGCAGAGCGCGGTGAACGCGTCGCGCAGCAGGCACACCTCGCGCCGCTTGCACACCAGCGACTGGCACAGCGAGTCTGCAACACGAATCCGTTGTTACTTAAAAGCCACACTAGATAGTACTTAACGCATATGCCGTTTATGCTTTAACTGGGTGAATTAAATAAAGTTATTTCATTGTAGAAACGTGTCACTTCTACTTCCTACTTACTTACATAATAATAATAAATTCACACAACATCTCATACATTGACCTGACTCCGTACTAAGTAGCTTAAGCACTTGTGTTACAGATATCAGACAACAGAGGATCACAAATATAATACTTAATTACATATATAACACCCAGACACTGAACAAACACAAGTTCATCACACAAATGTTAGTCCAGGGTGGGGATCGAACCCACGACCTTTGGCGCATGGGGACCAGTTGTAGGTACCTGCTTACATCGGTCTGTTACATTCCATTTTATTTGTTGGTTCCGGAGAATCGTAAAATCACTTGATTTTATTCTACCTTTAACTAAGTAAATTATCCCAAATTATATGGAAAAGTAGGTATTACTTCCTCAAATTAGGTATGTAAGGTACCTATATCTTATTAAACTAGCATCAACGGAATCTTACTGAGAGTATCTAGTTATATCGCATCATTGGTACCCTTAGATAATTATACTATGCCTAGTTAACGCCATAAACAGGTCCTACCTACATTTGCAGACGCCGGCGTTGGCGACTGGCGTCCCTCCAAATACAACCAAAGTGGAAAATATATGAACAATCTGCTTTGTTAAGCCAGAATTAATCAAACGATGAAAGGCCCGCAGCGACCGGGTGTGTGCCTACCCAATTTTCGAGCGGAAATTCAGCACAAGCACAACAATGGGCAGTTTGTCATCTAGGTGACCTGGTATACATTACTCTATGTACTTAGGTAATAGCAAAAAAAGGTAGGTACATCATTGTACATACCAGCGAGCAAGTAGTGAAGTTACAACAAGTTTATAAGTTATTTACGTTCTAGCTTTACATTAAGCGACTAGGTACTTATAAAGAAAACATCGATATCTCGTAGATAAGATAAACCAAAACACAAAATTCTCGATAATTCTTCTTTTACGATGAACTGGATTTTACAATTAGGTATGGACAGGGTGTATCGGTAAAAATGTACATCCCTTTAACCACGTTTTCTATTAACCATTCTGATACATTTAATTTTGTTCTGAAATCCAAAATGACTAAGTATGTCACTCAATACTTTATTTAATCCATAAATAGTGTAATGCTGCAAAATATTATAATACAGGGTGTATCTGTGAACATTTAACCACGTGTTCTACCAACCATTCTGAACAAATTTTGTTTTATGACTTTTGAAAATTCGCATAATATTTTTTTTCTTTCCATACAAAGTCGGTCAAGTGACTTGGTCATTTGTATGGGGAGTCGAAAATTTTTTCGAAGAATTTAGTAAGTTGTTGAACAAATGTTGTTCAGAATGGTTGATAGAACACGTGGTTAGAGGGTTGTAAATGTTTACAGATACACCCTGTATGTTATACATTTTAACATAATTATTGTACCTGCTTTAACTACCTCATTGATTTCAAGATCGTCTGCAGCCAATCTACTATTATTATTTTGTAATCATAATATAATAAAAATCTGCCAAAAGTGGTTTTGACCGATTAAGAGTTTTGACTGCGACATTGCAATTTATTCCTAAGTAGTTATTATCTTCAACCGTCTTCAAGTGGAGTGGAGGTCAGTTCACGGCGAAAGGGGAATCACTGAAGCCTTCGGTAGCTCAATGGTTAGAGCCAAGTTAGAGCAGTCACTCTGTTACTTCTGTTAGTGAAGAGTCGCGGGATCGGATCCCAGGTTAAGATGGTTGAAGATGTTTTAACAGTTTTATTTGACATAGCTAGTATAGCTACCTATTTAAGACAGTAATCAAAAAATATTGAAAAAACCAGAGATTTAAAATCTCTGGAAAAAAACCTCATCAAACTTACTGTGAGGGTCGTAGATGTACCGCCGCTGGCGCCGCGGGTGCGCTGCCTCCGCCCCGGCCGCCTCCTGCACACGCCACAAACCATTTACTATAGGTTTCTTATACCGGTCTACTACCGTATAAAAGATTCACAAATACCTAAAGTAGGTATTATAAAAATGTTACACGACTGGTTAATGCAAGATCCAAAGCTTCTTGCAGATTTTTTATTTAGGTGCAGTCGACTCCAAAAATATGTAATTATGTTACACTTTAGGACCTTGTCACAACAATACATACGTATAACGACTTCTAGTTTCTTATACTTACATTATGTATTGTGACAAGGTCCTAAAGTGTACCTACATATTTTTGGAGTTGACTGTACCTACATACCTACTTACCTATATATACCTATAGGTACCCACCTACTGTATTGGGTTGATTGAATAAAGTATTTTTCTCGGGTTCAGTATTAAAGGTAGTTTCCCGACATACAGGGCCCTTTTTTCCACCCTGTATACCTACATACTTTACTTAATGTGAAAACATTTTTTTGGCTACTAAAAACTGTCCCAAAGAAACGGTAGTATTACAATTGTATCTCCTGTCTAATGCATACCTTAGCGGCTCTTTTAGATGTAGTAAAATACTAGGCTGTGATCAGATGCGTGGCAAATAGGTATTTACCTCAACAACTTGCTTATCTGAATAGCCAAATCAGAGCTTACGCTTCACTAACCATTGAACTTGGCACTTAATTACCTGATGACCTACTTAGATCTTGTTTCTTTTTCTTGTCGATGAAGTCAACAACCATACCTAGTATTTATTAATATTGAACTTGGCTCTCATTTCACATTAATGTTTCTAATGGGAAGTATTTTCATTTTTAACTGAAAGGGCCTGTTTTAATGTTCACTGGTAGGTAACTGATAATATAACTATGCGAATAAACGACAGGTACACTATCGGTAACCTAGTCCAGTTGCTTTTGATTGCTTATTTGTTAAATATATTTACATATAGGCAATAGAATAACCATCGACTGAACTAAAATGCATTTTGTTATTACCTATCAACTCACTAAAATCTGCATTTACAATTTACAAGCTTATTAACTAACATCTGTAAAACAATCACGAAAGATGACGGAGGGTATTTACTCGTGCACCCGTTTGCCAAATAACCCAAACAGCAAAACACGAGTGACACAGTAATCGTTAGAGTTAAGCTCCCGTATCAACATAACATGGGTCGGCTGTGCAAATGCGCAGGGATTTCGACCCGCGCCGAGCGTCAAGGGTAGGGGCCAGGCGCTGAGCGCTCACCGCGTCGTCGTCGAACTCGAAGTCCTGGTCGGGCCTCCGCGCCGCGGCCGCCGCCAGCGCCAGCAGCGCCGCCGCCGCCACAACCGTCGCCCACGCGCGCATGCTGCAGCCGTGTCTCGCGCTCGGGGACGCGCGCTCCGGGACCCGCGCGCCGCGCACTGCCGCGCCGCGCCGCCGCCTCCCGCCGCCACCCGCCGCGACCGCCCGCCCCGTGCCCGCCCCGCACGCAGACACCCTACGACCTGCCTACGAGCTCCGCCGCTCTGGGAGGACATTACATTATACATCCTATAACCGGAGCGGACAAGTAGCCCTTAGCTGTAGCCCCGTTTTAGGGTAAATTGTAACACTATTGCGGATTCCTGTAAGGATAGCTTAGTACGTGCACATACCATTTTTTTCATATTTTTATAATCACCTGAAGCAAAAGCTTTTGAATCAAAATGAAGTGATTTCCAACTTTTGTCAGTATTCAAAATATCAATGTAACCGGCAACTTGTATAATCTGGCATTGTATATAATGCCTAGGGAATGTAGGTAAGTATAGAATGCCCAAAACGTCACTTAATTCCTGTTTGTTGCGTGCGTCCATGAGTTTGTTTTAACAAGGCTTTGTTTTAAAATCTTTTGCATTAGCTGTTTGTTTTTCTGACGCTTCGCCGATTTGTTTTTCTGACGCTCGCTTCGCTCGCTCATATTTAACTAACCTTTTACTATAAGGCTGAATTTCCTTTTTTGTCAAGCTGATTTTAAAGTAAGTATGTAGGTAAAATCAAACATGGTTGACCGCCGACCACGCCAGAAATTTTATACATTGCCTAGGCATTGCATGCATAATGCCTGATTTGCCTACACTTTTCCGGTAACACCTAAAACACCAATATTAAAAAAATACCTACTTTACTATAAAGTCTTACTTAAGTATCATAATATTTGTATGTTATATTAATATTTTCTAATAAGCATAGTAAACCTAATTAGTTAAACATAAATTGTTTCTAAGTATTTAATTGTGATAATCTGTCATGTCTGCGCCGGCTTGGTGTTTGCCCCGCGGAGCCTCGGCCACATCCCGCGTCCCGTCTCCCCGCTCGCCCCTCCGCAGTCCTCTCCGCGAGAGCCTTATAATATTTTAACAGGTTCCCGTTTAATATTGCAGCGCTCATTTACGCGCCCGCCGCTAAGCGGCCCTGAAAGCGCCGGCATCATCGTAACTAGTTAACTTTTGTTATCTGGCGCGCTATTATGGCTTCATGTGGCACAACGGCGACGGGCGAGTGATGTATGTTTGAGATGTAATGGCACAGAACGTTGCGTGTGTCGTCGGGACCGGGACGCCCCGCGGTACGTGGGCACGGCGCTGGCGGCGCCGCGGCGGCGGGCGGCTGCGGATCGATACGCGACGCTCACAACACTCGCGACACTCGCTCCTCCGCCTCGTTACACACTACTCTACACTAGACACCTAGTCTCGACAGAGGTGAACCACCCTCTGCCCTATGGCAGAGGGTGACCACTATACAGTGGTGGCGTACTCTGTCAAAATTAAGAAGATAAGTAAAAGAATCCTAGTCTCAACGTAGGTTTTTGTGATGCTTAAAAACTTACAGTAAAATTATATTAAGAACTAGTGGCCGCCCGCAACTTCGTTTGCGTGAACTTTATGACTCTTGACTTAAAGATGATTATTTAAATAGAATTTTAAAAAATATTACTTATTTTTAATTGCTCATCACATTTGACAATTTTCCATTCCATTTCATTCCATATTTGTTATAGTGTAGCTAGGCTCTTAGAGTTCCACACCAGATGTTCCATGATCTTTGATTTTTTTTCATGGCATCATAAAATGCTCATCAATCTAAACAACTTTTGTTAAGGTGCCATTGACCTACCTCTTATAGTTTAGCTGGGCCGTTGTGGTTCTACATCAAGGAGCCTGGTCTTTAAAATATAATATATCCTATAAGTTGCCCTGATATTACAGCTATACAATACAAAAAGTTTTATTCGAATTGGTTAAGTAGTTTTCGAGATTAGCGCGAACAACAGACAAACAGATAAACAGACAAACAGACAGACAAAAATTTTAAAAATCAGTGATTCATGTTCTGTTACTGTTTTTTAGTCGTTCTAAGTTATTTTGAGATAAATATCTTCAATGTACAGACACAGTTTTTTTACATTTTTATTATCTACTAGTGGCCGCCCGCAACTTCGTTTGCGTGAACTTTATGACTCTTGACTTAAAGGTGATTATTTAAATAGTAGATTGGGCCAAGGAATCACGTAGGACTCCCATCACCTAACTTGGAACCCCCTTTAAGTTCGAAATATCCTTCCTCATCGGATCTCATCCAAAAATGCTCATCACATTTGACAATTTTGCATTCCATTTCATTCCATATTTGTTATGGTGTACCTGGGCTCTTAGAGTTTTTCACCAGGTGTTCCATGATCTTTGATTTTTTTTCATGGCATCATAAAATGCTCATCAATCTGAACAACTTTTATTAAGGTGCTATTGTCCTACCTCTTATAGTTTAGCTGGGCCGTTGTGGTTCTACATCAAGGAGCCTGGTCTTCAAAATAAAATATATCCTATAAGTTGCCCTGATATTACAGCTATACAATACAAAAAGTTTTATTCGAATCGGTTCAGTAGTTTCCGAGATTAGCGCGAACAAACAGACAAACAGACAAACAGACAAACAGACAGACAAAAAATTTAAAAATCAGTGATTCATGTTCTGTTACTGTTTTTTAGTCGTCCTAAGTTATTTTGAGATAAATATCTTCAATGTACAGACACAGCTTTTTTACATTTTTATTATCTACTAGTGGCCGCCCGCAACTTCGTTTGCGTGAACTTTATGACTCTTGACTTAAAGGTGATTATTTAAATAGTAGATTGGGCCAAGGAATCACGTAGGACTCCCATCACCTAACTTGGAACCCCCTTTAAGTTCGAAATATCCTTCCTCATCGGATCTCATCCAAAAATGCTCATCACATTTGACAATTTTGCATTCCATTTCATTCCATATTTGTTATGGTGTACCTGGGCTCTTAGAGTTTTTCACCAGGTGTTCCATGATCTTTGATTTTTTCATGGCATCATAAAATGCTCATCAATCTGAACAACTTTTATTAAGGTGCTATTGTCCTACCTCTTATAGTTTAGCTGGGCTGTTGTGGTTCTACATCAAGGAGCCTGGTCTTCAAAATAAAATATATCCTATAAGTTGCCCTGATGTTACAGCTATACAATTATAAAAGTTTTATTCGAATCGGTTCAGTAGTTTCCGAGATTAGCGCGAACAAACAGACAAACAGACAAACAGACAGACAAAAAATTTAAAAATCATTGATTCATGTTCTGTTACTGTTTTTTAGTCGTCCTAAGTTATTTTGAGATAAATATCTTCAATGTACAGACACAGCTTTTTTACATTTTTATTATATGTATAGATATACTATATACTACTATTAATAAAGAGGTAACGCCTCGGCCTGTGACTGACTGACTGACTGACTGATCTATCAACGCACAGCCAAAACTACTGGACCTAAAATCATGAAATTTGAAACATAGGTAGTTCTTACTATGTAGGCGCGCACTAAGAAAGGGTTTTGCGAAATTCACCCCCTAAAGGGGTGAAAGGGGGGGTTTACGTTAGTATGAAAGTCTTTCAATTTTGATGTTAGAGATTTGAAAATTTGGATTATGGTTGTTTATCAAAAATAAAAATTGACCTGTTTAAGTTTTTTTTTTAAATTCAAGCCATAAAGGGGTGAAATGGGGGTTAAAACAATGTATGGGAGATTTATTATTTTTAAAGCTAGAGTCTTGAAAATTGGTATTTGGGTTTTCCATACAAATTAAATGAAAGTAATTTCAGCATTTTTTTTTTCTTCAGCTTACAAAGGGGTGGAAGGGGGTTAAAACGTCGTATGGAAAATTCGTCATTTTAAAGCTAGAGCTTTGAAAATTGCTATTTGGGCTTTGCATGCAAATGTAAAGAAATTGAATTCGGCATTTTTTTCTTCAACCTAAAAAGGGGAGAAAGGGGGATAAAACACCGTATTGTCAATTTTAAAGCTAGATTCTTGAAACTTGGTATTTGGGCTTTGCCTACAAATGTAATGAAAGTGAATTCGTTATTTTTTTCTTCAACCTAAAAAGGGGGAAAAGGGGGTTGAAACGAGGTATTGTCATTTTTTGAAGCTAGAATCTTGAAAATTGGTATTTAGGCTTTGCATAGAAATTTTATAAAAGTCCCCCCTTCCCCTTATAGGGGTGAACGGGGGAACTGATTAAATTTGACAAAGTAAAGTTATAGAGTTTCCAACATTTTTTAAATCAAATCTTTTTGAGATTCCTTCATTAAGGTTTACGATCACCAAAATTATCAATCCTATAAGTATCAGTAAAATTTCTTTTTGCTAATTACTTTGATTGTTGTGAATCCTACTTCGTTCAAAAAATTAAAATACCGAAGCGAAGCGAGGGCGGGCCACTAGTATGTATATATAGATGTATCTTTGATTATATCATAATCAAAGGTATGTATTTAGTTTAAATAAAATAAATAAATAAAAACGAACAATACACTATGTTGAGGAATTCTTAAAAAAACCTCTTAATATTTGATCATAAATCTGGCAGGCTCCTTAAATCTGTCATTGCGTTGTCGTTCTATTAAACCAAGTTTGTTTATCTACTTACTTACATTTAAGGTATGTACTTACCTACTAGGTATACAATAACTGATTGTGGGCCAGTCGGTTTAAAAGTACGTACCCGTTATATTTTCGACAACTTATGAGATATTCCTGGACTAGGTCCTTCGTGTAATTTTAAACAGGCAGCCGTCGAAACGGCAAGGTCGCGGTCGGCGGATTGGGTATTTGACTAATCTCGATTTAGTAAAAAATATTGATACTCTATCAAAATATTGGTAAATAAGAACCAATGGCCAACATTTTCAGTTAAAAATATAACATCTAGCTGGTTTTGTGAGCATTGAAAGTTTCATGGGCAAGTCCATTTTTAAAGTATAAAATTAAAAAAAAATAATTATATCATTGAACTACCCGTACATTTTTCATCAACTTTTATTATAAAACCATATACTTAAACGAAACATTTGATATAGCTACCATATAAAATTTACTAGACGCGCATACAGAAGGTTGAATCGTGACGTCACGATTCAATAGCCATTTGTATAGAGCGTTTTTGGGTTTGCCCAAAATACGTGCTCTTAAAGTTGTGATATCTCAGGTAATTCAAATGAGAATCAAGTGATTCTTTCAACGATGTTTCTTAAATTGAGGCGTCTTTTGATTAAACACATAAAAAAAAATTGTCAAATACCCAATTGCGGACGCGTCTGACTGTAGGGTCAACCCACTCTACGTACCTACTTAATACATTAGGTATATTAAGTATTAAGCGTCATCCATCTCCATAATCTATTTATTTTATCTGTTGCTTTCACAAAGCAAATCTAAAGAGTAACTAGTAAACCAAACAACACACACACACACACATCACACACACACACACACGCGCGCGCGCACGCACACACACGCACACGCACGCACGCACACACAACACACACACACACACAAACAGTCAAAATTCAGAACCAGCCAAAGCCAGCGCTTTTGACTGCAAAAATCATTAAAAAGTAATTTTGAGAGACGCTCATATAAGTCAGTACTACTTTTGTCTTATATTTGCAGTCTAAAGTGGTTTTGGCTGGTTCTGAATTTTGACGGCGACATACGTACCCACCTACTTATTATTGTACCTAAGTAGTGTGGGTATACAGGTTGCATTTGTAAACATTTACATCCCTTTCACCACGTGCTCTACCTACCATTCTGACAATATTGGTTCTATGACTTTAGGAAATTTGAATTAATAAAAAACAACATTGCGTACAAAGTCGATCACGTAACTTGATAGATAGTTAGATAGATCGTACTATTTACACTCCAAACACATGTTCGTAAAGTATGTAAAGTTTAGCTACTGCGCCTAAGTGGTACGACACTAGTGCTTACCTACAATACCTACATGTAGGTTCGAGCGGCGTGGACAACTAGGTGGGCCGCGCGGGCGTCCTTCAGATCAAAAGGTGCCTTTCGCTTCCATTAATTTTGTTGCCCATTTTCTTCACCTATATAAATCGATAGTACATAATAGCGATAATTAACCTCAACAAACGCACACCCATCAATTACTTACCTACATCCTAATCACACGCTATCACCTAACTACAAAAAAATATATTTATTTATCTGATAAAATGTAATGAGTTACCTCAGTTTAAAATAATCAAAATTGCGCCAGTGATACCAAAGTGTTTATTCTAATAATCGTGAATTTATGGTCATAATACATTCTCGCATTATTTACTAAATTCTGTTTTCATTAATACCATGTGCCTTAGGGACCGTTCTTAGGGATATGCTATGGGGAAATTCTAAAAAAAATCTTAAGTAATAGTTGAACGGCCTCTATGAATCATCCTGTAGAAAACTAAGTAATCAAAGTAATCTAATTGCAAAATGAGTCCACAATTCGTGAAGAAGAAAATATTCAAAGTTTAATTAATTAAATATCTTTTGGAACGTGATGTCGGACCCTATCCGTGTAAGTAAATAAAACGATAACGTAATGTAGAGCGTAATCTGCAAATGAGTGGATATTGGTGAAAGGCGATATGTTTATGAGTGTCAACGAGCTGCTGCGCGTAGTATTATCAGTAACAGCAAGGCCGAGAGCATTTCCGCATCGCGTGACGTCACGCTGCAGCCGCTTACGTAACGCCGCGCCGTCGCCGCTGCGCGACCACCCCTACACGTTAACCATCCTCTTCACCGTACGTTACTTAGCATTGTTTAATCATAGGAATTGTCTTATTATCTTACTAGATTACAAAATTATCATAAGACTTCTGCAATTTTGTTCATGCTAATTGAATATTTAAATCTGAATTTTCTAGATTATTATGAACTTACCGAAGATAGACGTTATGTAGTCAACTATCAAAGCGATGGTGGCTCAGTGGATAAGAGTGCGTCTCCTATCAATCCAAGGACGCACCTCGGGACTTTCTAGTCTATATGCGTATTTCTACTCGCGGTTAGCTCGGAGGAAAACATTCAGAGGAAACCTGCACGGCCGGATAATTTCTGACACATGTAACTATAATTCAATTGTTTGGTTGCTCTGTTAAACGGTTGAGAAAGGTCAGACGGCAGTTGCTCATTGTTATTACACAACAACAACAACGGCAATTAAACTACCTACCAGGAAAAGCTAGAAAAAATTGGGAGAAAAGTCCGCTGAAAGCCCGTTTCGGGATAAAATAGAAATAAAAAACTTGAATAACAACCATAACTTTAATGAAGTATAAATATAATAATTAATTATTCACTAGCCGAGGCGGAGGGCGCGGGCCGCGGGGCGCGCTCACAGGTTCGAGATGAAGTGCCACTTGTCCACTGAAAGCGAATTATACTTTTCAAACGACTTCAACCAGAAAACGAATAACTCGGTGATGATAACACAGAACGTTCCCGCGCCTCCGCGAAACCACTTGCATCACCGCGACACTCGATTGGTCAAAAGTGGTACTTTGGGAATATTTTATGAATATTGCCTACTTTCTTAACGTTCATTTTTGTGGAGAATTGCACCCCCGCACGAAACTCGAGACGTGACAATACTGGATATTGTGCGCGACCGCCATTGGACACTCGTAATTTATTTTGATGGTATGAGGAATTCCAAATTTAGTCTGAATATTTTACTACAACCACAGCTGCGGCACACGAAATGTGTAGTAAGGAGGCATAGGGCTATTGATGACATGTGAAAAAAGAGTTTTGAGACTGTGCATATAATGCAATAACGTAGCAATGCCCTATTCAAGCTACAAGATTGCAATTAAAACCAATAATCCCATAATATTTCCTATCTTCATAGGTGAGAATAACTTAATGCAATAAATTAAGATATCGCGTGCCTCTTTAACTTTTATTTATAACCGGGTCTTAGCACTGCGATTAACAGCGTCCTGTCGACCGAATAGTGTCAGGTTCGATTCCCACAGCAAGAGCGATACAACAGGTCAGAATCTCAATTAAAAGCTATTCGAAGGAAGTAGAGTCTTTCGCGTACCTGAGGGCGGGATGGGCTGCGGCAGGCCGCGCGGCGGCGCCTTGGCCAGCACGGCGGCCGCCTCGGCGCGCTCCACGCGCGCGGCGCTG
This sequence comes from Cnaphalocrocis medinalis, assembly GCA_014851415.1. Classification (NCBI taxonomy): domain Eukaryota; kingdom Metazoa; phylum Arthropoda; class Insecta; order Lepidoptera; family Crambidae; genus Cnaphalocrocis; species Cnaphalocrocis medinalis. Next base: position 17,189,721 of record CM026280.1, read on the forward strand.
CCCTCCACCGACACGTTGGTCCTGCACACACGCCACCGTCACTACCTGCCCCTAGTGCCCCCAGTACCACAACAGTACCCTCGGCCCGCGCCCTGTGCCGTGCCTTACTACACTCGCACAGTCACGGGACGCCGGGTGAGGTCGTCGATAGTTAAGGGTTGGCAAACGTAACCTTGACGATTGAATAAATCTAGTGATCGGAAATTCGGGCGCTTATTTACGTAAACTTGCCATTATGTTGTGGAATGCTTATTATGGACGTGCCTATTTTAATTCCGCATGCGGAAATGCTCAAATATAATATTTTATAGAAAGCAATTATAAAATGTATTATAATAAATGATTCTATCTAATTCGATTTACAAAATCATATCCATTATTAATTTTCAGTGTTAAACAATTTTCAAGTTTTGGTGAATAAACGTCCAAATTTCCGATCACCATATTACATACATAAGTAAGTATGTATAACTTATCTTTACGTCTAGGTAATTTTTGAGAATATTTTATCAAATAAAATTACGTTATGTATGGAAATAAAAGTTGAATTTTTAAATATGACAGACATTCTAAAATTTTAATAAGCGTTTCACTGAAGTACCGTGTATGTTTCATAAGCTATTAAAAACTTAATGGTGGCATTCTAGTGCACTCAAAGAGCAGTAAATGTCAATACTTCGGATAAATTGATTTCACTTTACGAAAAGTACCTAGTATCGTATTATTTAAAGAAGGGATTTTTAATATATTCAATATCACATCTATCTTGGAAGTCCTTATGGGTGACGGCAATCGCTTACCATCAGGTGATCCGTCTGCTGGTCTGCCACTTATCACATATTAAAATCTAATTTACAGTATCCCAAAGGAACTATGAAAGTAATTTAGTTTTATTTATATTGCAATACTGCAATATTAGTTTCCGAACATGCAAACTAATGTTATTAAAAAGTTGTATAATATTCTAAGATTCTTTGTCTGCACTCAAATGACCTCGCACTCTCGCACCTACATTATCGATTCGATAAAGTCGCGGGTGAGAATAGACAAAATGACGTGTTCACAACACGTTACTCACTTGTTGATGTCGGTCGCGTCGGCCGCCTCGCCCGACACCAGCCCCCGCCAGAACTCGTGCACCTGCACACCCATACGACAATCAGTTCATCTAACATTTAGATGTACCCAAGTTATATTTTTTATTTAACATACTCTTGGACCAAAAATAAAATAAGTAAGATAAGACATTTTCCATTATCATACCGTCATGCAGTATCACAATGACACGACACGACTGACGGATAATACAAAGCGCTAGAATCGAATGTGCGAATCTACTCTAAATAAAACCGGTTCCCTTCGAAACGCCGCGGCGCCAATCCTATTGTGCCATTTGAACGTACGCTATAACACTTTCGCCGGCACACTTGGCTACTCGAATGGACAAAGGCAAATGAAGGCAATGCAGATATTAAATGTTAATTATGGTACTTGATGCACAAGTACAATTAATGGTAGTTTAAGATGTTAATAAATAAATAAATTCTGTAATATAGTATGTTTTCTTTCACACTTTGTTTTTGTTAGGATAGGTCTTAGTAGTATTTTAAAGGTCACACACACACCTCATCGATAACTTTGTAAGCGAACTCCTTGCCCTTGGCCTCGCCGTCGAAGGCGAAGCGGTTGACGGGCTTGCCGTCGGGCACCTTGTAGAGGCGGAACCACTCGACGGTGGCGCGCAGCAGCCCCGGGAACAGCGCCTCCACGTCCGCCACGTCCTCCAGCCGCGCCGCGTTGGCGTCGCGCGCGTCGATGGCCAGCAGCTTCCAGTCCGTCTCGCCCTCGTCGATCAGCGCCAGCGTGCCCAAGATCTGCGGGCGAACACGGGCTTTATTGTATGTCGAGATCGTCAAGGCCGTGAGACGCAGACGGAGACCGCGGTACCTTGACGGGGTAGACGTCCCCGCGCTGCGCGACGCGCTCGCCGATCTCGATGACGTCGATGGGGTCGTTGTCGCCGCGCGCCTGCGTGCCGGGGTCCACGTGCTGCGGGTTCTCCCAGGTCTGCGGCAGCGCGCCGTAGTTCCAGATGTAGCCGTGGTGCGGGAACACGTTGGACACGAAGCGCAGGGCGCCCTTCTTCACGTCCTGCTTGATGGGGTTGAGCGGCTCGCCGAGGCTGATCTCCATCTTGGCGTTGCTCCAGCGCGGCACCTCCACCACCATGTTCACTAGCCTCCGTGCTTTGTCGGCCCACAGCGGGATGTCATGCAGCGGTGAGATGGGGCCGCTCTCATCCTCTGCAGAGAACAAACAACCATTCAATGCTGAGCTCTGGCTGAGACCTTAGTACAGAGATGTGTCTTACTTGTGCAAAAGTTATGCAAATACAATAATTTTAATGATTTTTGTTGCAACAGTTTGGATAAAAGGTATCGCTTAAGGTATAAAAAAAATTACTTAATATATTTTTATCATTACAAGCACAAACACAGTTTTGTATACTTCAAATGTATGTAGAATTGGTGTAGCTGTTTATTTACATACATATTTGATTTACTAAAGAAGTAATGAATTCATATCAAATGAAGGTAAACCAATAACAAGTATTTTAAAATTAACTACAGTAATAAAAAAAAGTACTTAAAATAATAATGAATTGAAAAAAAAAACCTTGACAATGGTTCAGCGTGAGTAAGTAATAAGCGTCCATTGACTGGGCTAAGTACATTTACCAGTGACCCAGCTACATACATATTTCAATATTTTGCAATACAATGAATTAAAGAGAAAACCTATGTTAGTAGAAATTACTTCTATACTTGTTCATTGAAACCATAAAATTTAAGGTACATATGGGGGTAAATCTAAATTTGTTATGAACAGAATGATAGTAAGTGAATTCATAGTTGTAGCCACATGAAACACATTAATGAAATAGATAAGCAAGCAATTAAGTCTTATTTAATAATATTTAAACATTACTTCAATCATTAATAAGGGACGAATATCTTAATTAAGATTTCATTTCCCAAGGACTAAACAACAATTAATATCTTCTTGGCTATTTATTCAATTTAATCTTTACTTCAATACTTTAAAGGATGATATCTAATGTAACAAGATTTCAGTAAAAGTATTGTGGATGGAGTAATTTTACCATCATAATAAGTGCGGAGAGTATGGTGATCGGACTGGCAGCAAAAGGAAATGATTAATCAAAATCTGGAAGTAAACATATCCTGTTCTAATTGAACCACCTATTATTATGTTAGGCATAACCTTACTTATGTATGTATGGTTTACTACATTTACAGTAACTGACAAACGTCTTGACATGACCTTTGAGTTAAAATGACGCACGCGACATGGAATACACGATAAGGTGTTGAGTGGACAACTTGAGATGTTAGCGCGTGCTGTAGGGAATGTAATTGAACGTCGAGTGGTCGCTGATAGCGAACTTATCTTCACAATGTCAACTCACTGAAGAATACTCGGTAGTCGGGCGCGTACGCCGAGCCTCTCTCCTCGGCGATGTACATGTTGGCGGTAGCGGCGGACGGGCGAGCGGCTGCTGTCGATGCTAGGCGTCGGGCTCTCTGCACTCGGTGCCGCGCACAAGTAACACCGCACAGCTGTTTCACAGCCGATAAGCAAGCCGGAACCGCGACAGACGCTGCGCAACGTGCTAATGACATTTCGCGAATTTGACACTGACAACTGTTTTCTTCCTTTCACTATTTGACGTTAAAGTTTTGGTTTGGGTATAAATATTTTGAGCAAAACTTTTGCGTTTCGCTGATAATATGAGTCAAGAAAATCTTTATGGTTTACGGTACGGTATGGGTTTCCATGATTTATACTTTAACTTATGTCAAAGCGGCAGTGACGCCATAATCGCCATCATTAATTTCACGGCTTTATTGATTATACAATGAATCAAGAAAGCCATGAAATTAATTGATGGCGCCACTGCCGCTTACGTTATAGAGTATGGTAGCTCTATTGGTATTGGATACCATAATACTATCACGTGGAAGTCCGTAATAGTTCCTACAACTTTATTGACAAAGTAACATTAAGGAGTTGACCCCCTTTTCGCAATAAAAAGTAGCCTATGTTCTTTCTCAGGGTCTAGATCATCTGTATACCAAATTTCATTTAAATCCGTTCAGTAGTTTTGGTGTGAAAGAGTAACAGACAGACAGACAGACAGACAGACAGACAGACAGACAGAGTTACTTTCGCATTTATAATATTAGTATGGAAGTAACATTAAGTAGGGGAACCGAGACAGTGATTGCCAGGTTTAAGGTTAACGTAGATTTTAACTTATTTTCAAAGGAGTAGTTTTGAATTAAATCCGTTAAATAACACTAGAGTACTCTTTAGCAGAATTCTCAATAAGAAATTTGTCAACATTTAAAAAAATATATATTATAATGGCTGTTTTTGCACAGCAGGTGTTCCTCTCTTCAAAAAACTCGAATTCCTTAGGAGAATCGGATACACTTAGTAGTTTTAATGATTGTGTCACTTTTATTTTATTTTTGAATGTGAAAGCTAAACAACGAGCTAGTTAAAGCTTTGATGTATCATTTGAAGCAGTTATTATGGTATAAAAACATTCCATTTAGTATTTAGAGGGGGTGGGCAATCACTGAATTTTTAGAACAAATTTTATGTCTTTTTTTTGCAAAACGTTATATTTACAATTATTCTTTAGATATTTGAATTGTTGCTAACTTATCTCAAAGCTAAACTACCAATGGTATATAAAAGTCGCACACTGCTACCCAATTGTTAAAATAAAGGATTTAATTGAAATAAAACTTTGCATCATTTTCTTAAGTGGGCAATCACTATCTCGGTTACCCTAGTTTAATTTTACACAAAGTGTGGCTGTATACGTATTGATACCTTTGTTTTGACGAAGTGTTAACAACATTCAGCTCAAAGCACAAAAGCGCGAAAAAAGTTCATAGCATTCAAAACTAAAAAATTAAGGTGCCTATTTTATTTTAGTATGTAGTAGGTAGGCGGATATTAATTTAGTGTTGTGTTTGTATTATTTTTTCATTTAGTTCACAAAATTCCTTGCGAATATTTTGGCAACTACCTACATAATAATGAAATTGTATTAGACAAAGCGTAAGCAATTTTTACAGCTGAAAAGTAAGTACGTCCTCACGTTGCCTGCAAGAAGAGGAAACCGATTGTTTTCGTGCTATATAGGTACTCTGAATTACTTTGTAACTCCTTTCCTAATAGTTTTCATAAGCAAGTTTTGTGTAAGAAAACATGTTTATTATTGTTTCATTAGTATTTGTCACTCCAATACGTTGAAGGTTCAATTGGGTTCTATGCCGGGTTTGTATTATCTTGAAAATAATTAGATTGTGTTTTATGTGCAGGTGATAAGTCGAGTAGAGTCAGCCGCTGCATCTACACCACAAACCGATGGCTGAGTGAAGCCTACAGAGCACCGCGAGCTTCGCTGTTGGCCGGCCAGTGCATCTGTCGCGTGGTGTAGCGTGCGCTTTTGCTGATTTTTGCTAATTTTGGTAGGCAGGTAGGTTTAGCCTTTAACTTAGACCTACATACATTTACTCTGTGCTACTACCTATGTGGATAACTAACTGTTAAGAAATGTGTAGGTAGTGGGTAAATGATATAGTTTTTGATTTGGAATACATCAGGATGCTTTATTACTACGAGTATTATCAGACAGAACTGAGCTGATAATAACTCCCAATTCTCATAACGCCACTGTTTGCCAAAGTGTTCATTGCTATATACTAAGCATGTAAACAGTCAATGTGATTGGCAGTGTTCTTTTATCCATGATACTCATACCTATGCAACATGCCTAATGGATAAAATAAAGCAATTAAACATTAACATCCTATTGTTGATCGGGTCGATAATGTGTAGGTATTGGCCTTACTGGGTATCTAATCGTGAGTCCAAGAGCCAAAAGGCGAACGATGGCCTTAAAGTGGGGAACCCTTCTTATCTAGAAACTGGATTCGATACGTGCAGAATTTCTATAAGTAGTCAATTATGATCGACAGATTATGGTGGTGCAAACGGAGACGACGGCTTCAAACCAGTGACCCGGGCTTGACTGCGCTGCTCCGCTGCGGCTTGCCGAGCCCGGCGGTACAAATCGAACAGGTAAAATATATTTTCATATTTCACTAAGTAACTTCCTACGCGCACAATAAAATATTTAAAAGTGATACCGCCCGGCCGTAAACATTATCTACGTTACAACGAGGTTCTGTTGATGTTGTCTGAGGCGGTACTAATACTTTACTGTACCTAGCAAATTTATCAGCTAATCTTATGAAACTATTCAAATACAAGCACATTTTACTATTTAGACATCACAACAGTGCACATAAATACAGTTTTTTTTATAGGATAGGGGGCAGACGAGCATACGGATCACCTGATGTTAAGCGATTACCGTCGCCCATGAACACCTGCAACTCCATAGGGGCTTCACATGTGCGCTGCCGGCCTTTACTACCTAAATAAGTACACACAAAAAATACTAAAAGGAATTGAGTCATCTAGAAGCAAAGGCAGCAATATCCATTTTAATAAGTAATTCTATTCATTATTTGATCTAAAATCTTGTATAAGTTAGAAAAAAGGCTTAGGCAGTGCCAAAGGTTTCGCTTGTATTTAACTAACGTGTTCTAGATAAAAGCCTGCTGAATGCTGATCCATTTTTTGTAGTTTTGTAATTAATTAATTTAGAGGCAAATTCTCGTGTGGGATGCCAAGATCCACATCGGTTCACTGAACCAGAGCGGAGCAATAAATTAAAACAGGTTGAGACAAACTTTTACCTTGTAGAGTAGAACTTCATTTATTGTAATAAATATATGTACTCGTCTGTAAGTACTAATGTTTTGGTTGGTATGCGCGTGCTAGATGAAGAGTACGCGACTGAGAGCCGCTAAAGTGCAAATACTCCGGTCGCAGCTCTATGACGACGGCGTTAAATCATTCGCAGGTCTGTATTAGCGTTCAAAAGTGTACTTTGTCATGTCTTGTATGCTTGTCAATTAGAACTAGCATTTTGAAGATTGATATTTGGATCATTTTGTATTCGTGCGCCTACTACTTACACCTTACTTTGTCTTTAAATAAATTCTTATGGCTTCACAGATGCTGATCTGAGAGACGGTGCGGCTGACGATGCGTTCGTAAGGAGCCAAAGGAATGAAGAGGATTATTTCTTAATTTATATGTACCAAGTTTATTCATTATCTAAGGTAAGTGTAATTGATGGGATTGTATAAATTAATTATGCAGGGTCACCTCGTTGAAGACTGTATTTTTTCTTTGTATAACACACAACTTTGTACAATCAGTATCGTTAGTAGAAATCTTTGACCAAATATTTCTGTTGGGCTATATCGTAGGTCATAATAATATAAGTATCCCATGCAATTTTAAGGAAGCCATTGCGTTCCTAGCTGCTATTTTGAGATTTTTGTTTGGTTCACAACCAAACAATGAAACGGGGGTCATTATTATTTTGAATGACCTTAACGTTACACTCACACTGACCGCCAGGTAATTAGATATTTGTGGCAGACGTGACTTGATAGGACTTAGATAGTAATGTAAAATTGTAAACCCATTCTTGCTCACCGACGTAGAGAGTGGCCTGTCTGTCGGTTTTTTACAGGATACATTTTGGGGAATTTTCGAAAGAGCTTCACGACCTGATCCGCCTTCTCTTTTCGTACCACCGGACAAAGCGGAAGATGAAAAGAATCCACTATTACTCTGTGGAAGTTACCGATGAAGATACGGTGTATTACTTATTCCGTTATTATTTCTCACTTATGTTGAATGTGAATTTCAGGTTCCTGGCGCGGAGGCTGGCGCGAGGGCGCGTGCGCGACGGCGGCGACGCGTTCTTATTCAACGAAATCTGGCGTCTTCTGGTTAGTAGGTGCTATGAAATATTTTACTAGTAATTAATTTTACTCGTCATCCCAGAAACAGAAAGAACATGATCATATTTACTCATTTGATACACTTCGAGTATCTAAAGTAATCTGTTACTACTGAGTTAGTGACTGTGTTAGTCTACTCGTTGGGATTGGCGAGCGCAGGAGGTGGCAAGTTGCAGGCTAATGATGATAAATGAATGAATATACTTGGTAATGGTTATACGTACTATTGGTATGTTAAATAAAATAGTGCATCTAAAAATATCGGGTCCAGATGGGTCAAGATTTGTATCACAAGCTTGTGACAATAAATAATTGAATTCATTATCGACGCGAAATCTTAGTAGTAGTAACTTAATGAAATTATTTAGAGTAGAATTGCATATTGATGATGAAGCCCAAAACGAGATTTGGTAGTGTCCCTGTTTCATGCGTCCGTCCGTCTGCCCGGACGTGGGTTCGATCCCCACCTTGGATCACCATTATTGTGATTATCATTTGTGTTTGTTCAGTGTCTGGCTGTAATATACGTATTTAAGTATTATATTAAATTTATGATCCTCTGTTGTCTGATGTCTGTCAGTTGCTTAAGCTGCTTAGTAGTAAGAGTCACGGGAATTTATGAGATACTGTGTGAATTTAATTACTTATTTTAATATTCATCCGATAGAATTAAGGCACAAGCGAATGCTGTTAAGTAATATTTTTATTTCGAAAGTATGATTTAGTTAAACAATCAGTACTAACTTATTAATATGAAAACACTAGTTAATATTGCTGAAAATGGTGTAAATCCTAATTGATCGCTTAATTTAATATTTTCAGTGGAAAACGTGCAATATCCAGCCGCAGCGTTCAGCATGCTGTACAATACTGACTTCAGCTAATTTTTGAAGGTTTGTTTACAACGTTTTTGTTTAATTTGTGGATAAAATCGTAACGAAGTTGGTGCGTAGCCTTTCAGAACATGTACGTATATTGGCATCAGATTTTAACAAGAAACAATGTGTTAATAGGTTAAAATTTGAACTTGTATGGGTTATTCCCTGTAGTATGTTTACTTAAAAATTGAAAAAAAGTCGTCTAACGCTAGAACAGTTGAATAACATTGATTTCCGGTCTGTTTGAGTTCACTTTACACCCTAACGTTGCACTTTGCAATTTCGATTCACGTCCCTGCAGCAAGTTTTTGCAATTTCGTATGGAGTCATGTTTCTTTTTGCAGTTTTAAAACGTACTTGATAAAGAAATATTTTAAGAGTAGTCTCGATTAATCAGGGTATTTTATTGTTGAACTTTAAATAATTCTAGTAAATTATGACCACAACTATTGCCTTTAAGAAGCGTGCACTCCAAAATTATTAAAAAATACTGAATTTAATATGTGTAATCAATAAACTAAACTAAAAATAAAATATTATGATTAAACAAGCATATTTTCAAAGGTGTTTGTGATGAGAATTAATTTCTAACAAGTTTTTGATTGTCCTCAGCCGAGCTGTGCCGCGCGCAGGGGCAGGGCGCGCGCGCTGGGCTGAGGCTGAGCTCGGGCCGCCGGGCCGGGCAACCGAGGTTAGGTTAGAGCAAACCTAACCTAACTTTTCAAGTTGGGTTCAGCCGGATCTAACCTAACCTAACTTCTTAGAAAATTTCGAGATTTTTCCAACCTAACCTTACTGTTAGGGTTGGTTAGGTTAGGTTAGAAGCAAACCTACCTAACTTTTCAAGTTGGGTTCAGGCCGGATCTAACCTAACCTAACTTCTTAGAAAATTTCGAGATTTTTCAAACCTAACCTACTGTTAGGTTAGGTTAGGTTAGGGTTAGAGCAAACCTAACCTAACTTTTCAGTTGGGTTCAGCCGATCTAACCTAACCTAACTTCTTAGAAAATTTCGAGATTTTTCAAACCTACCTTACTGTTAGGGTTAGGTTAGGTTAGGGTTAGAGCAACCTAACCTACTTTTCAAGTTGGGTTCAGCCGGATCTAACCTAACCTAACTTCTTAGAAAATTTCGAGATTTTTCAAACCTAACCTTACTGTTAGGTTAGTTAGGTTAGGTGTTAGAGCAAACCTAACCTAACTTTCAAGTTGGGTTCAGCCGGATCTAACCTACCTAACTTCTTAGAAAATTTCGAGATTTTTCAAACCTAACCTTCACTGTTAGGTTAGTTAGGTTAGGTTAGAGCAAACCTAACCTAACTTTTCAGGTTGGGTTCAGCCGGATCTAACCTAACCTAACTTCTTAGAAAATTTCGAGATTTTTCAAACCTAACCTCACTGTTAGGTTAGGTTAGGTTAGGTTAGAGCAAACCTAACCTAACTTTTCAAGTTGGGTTCAGCCGGATCTAACCTAACCTAACTTCTTAGAAAATTTCGAGATTTTCAAACCTAACCTTACTGTTAGGTTTAGGTTAGGTTAGGTTTGAGAGCAACTAACTTTTCAGTTGGGTTCAGCCGGATCTAACTAACCTAACTTCTTAGAAAATTTCGAGATTTTTCAAACCTAACCTTACTGTTAGGTTAGGTTAGAGCAAACCTAACCTAACTTCTTAGAAAATTTCGAATTTTTCAAACCTAACCTAACTTCTTAGAAAATTTCGAGATTTTTCAAACCTAACCTTACTGTTAGGTTAGGTTAGAGCAAACCTAACCAACTTTTCAAGTTGG
>CM026280.1:17200473-17232827 GCA_014851415.1 Cnaphalocrocis medinalis
CGGAGGCGCTAGCAGATCGAACGAGTTCTTACCCTTAGCATTTCATTCATCTACATTTACATTCATTCAGATACAGATCTTATTACTGAATGAATCTTATTATATACAGGGTTGGACATACGGGGTCACTCCGTAACCCCAGTAAAGATTGTGCCCTATCCGCATACTATGCTTATGCGTTTGCCTGGTTCCGCTACGCGATTCATACCTGTGGGGTCAAAGCGTAGACGCCAACACCTGTTCATTCCCAAAAAAAATGTCTGCGAATCATTGTAAATATACATCAGAGAGTCAGTTGTCGCACCTATTTTAAGACAGAAAAAATGTTAACCTTACCAATCTATATACATATTAGAAGCAGCTACATTTGTGAAAAAGAACCTACATCTATTTGAATTCGATAAAAACCCACGTCGGAATTCAAACATTGCTCTCCACCACACCCAGATTAGAGATGTTCAGAAATAGTCCTCACTATAGATGCGCAAAATTTACAATAAATTACCCTGACACCCTGAAACGCCAAGAAAATGTTCCGCTCATTCAGTAAATCATTAAATCACTCCTCATACAAAAATCTTATTATAGTGTCTAAGAATTTTTCTCAATGATAAAATAAATAATATTACAACTACATACTATGCTTAGAGTCAAAATATTGTAATTTACCTTACCCATAATGCGTTCCTCTTGCCCTACCCTACAAACAGGGTCACATGTATATTTATATATTAGTTATAAGTGTATAGCTTAATAATAATATATATGAATGTATGGTGCAAGAAATAAATAAATAAATAAATAAATTGTTTATGTTAATTAGGTGAGAGGAACACACGTACATACACCTCATTGTAAGGTTCCAGCCCTGTAGGAATACACGTACTCACATACGCCATAAGATTTTTTGCTGATTACTGGTCTAGCCTAACGGCACCAATATTTTTTGTTTTGTAGAGTTTAGTAAATATTATCACAATAAAAGAATTGGTTTGGTTAGGTCAGAAAAGTTACCAGCAAAAAAACTTGGAATTCTGGGAAGAGCTTTTTGGGACGAATTACCACCTAGCCCCGGGCGGTACGGGACCGGTCTGTGAGGAGAACATTGGAGAAGGCGTATGTTTAGACATACGCCTTCTCCAATGTTCTCCATTAGACGTCTTTTGGCTGAAATGATCTTAACAAACACATCCCTTGCATCATAAGAGATCCTCGCATATTTCTGGTGGAAACTTACCGTGGTGGAATTTTTACAAGATATTCATTGTTTGCGACGGAAATCCCGTTGCTAGGCAGGGTGTGTATCACTGGGTCCTAGCAACGGGGTGCTTGCTTGGGATATATTTTTTCTTTCTATTTTCTGTAAATCTAAGTGATCATAATATTATGTTTATTAGTACTCTAAATTCCCTTTCTTTTCAACATCAATACTCGTGTAGAAGTAATCCTTGACGACGAGAAAGATTACATGTTTGAAATAACCATTTTGCATGTTGGCACCTTTGTGTATGAATTCTCTACTCAAAGGTTGGCACTAACCCAAATAATCAAATTATCGTGAACGCCACCACCCGCTAGGTGTCGCTGTTAATCCGGATCGAGGGTTCAACTCATCGTTTATTCATTGAATTCGCTACCTTTAATATCTGGACTGGATTAAAAGCTACATAGGAAGCCGAAAAACACAATCCTATAAACCAAATAAATTCACACAATATCTCATACTAGTGCTTACATTGGCTCGATTCCATACTAAGTAGCTTAAGCATTTGCTTTATAGAAACAGATAAAAAAAATATTGTAAATAAAAAATTGTGATTTCCACATTGCAAAGTATAGATACGCATATGTATCTAAGTAGGTAGGCTTCTTTGCACAAAAAACCCAACTTAAGTACTTACTAGGCTTTGTCATATAGGCCTAGAACACCGTACCTACAATATTTCAAAAAATCATGAAATAATAATGATCTAAATAAAACAAATCAACGTTTGATTAAGGGCCTCATTCACCATCTCTGAGTAAAGTTCCAATTTTCTTGTCAATTAAAGTGGGTTCGGAGAAAATTGGCCCCTGGTCTTTGTATTGAATAAGAAGATGGTAAACGAGGCCCTCCCTAATTGGTACAAATTGCAAATAGTTTGTCTCCTTGTCATATAAAAATGTCATGGCTAGGGAACATACAACATTGAACGCGTATCAAATCCGCTGAGCAACTTTTTAGGCTTGACATTGATACGCCACGATTCATAGAGCTGATGGCCTATCTTCAGAAATAAAGCAGCACCCCAAAAAGAAGAAAGTTTTCTTGTTGAGTTTGTTAAGTGTCTGGGTGTTAAAATAAGTATCCGTTTACATACCTTTGTTGTCTCTGATACTCCCCCGTATGTAAGCGATTTAGCTACTTATTCCGGGTCCAGGCCAATGTAGATGTTGTCGTCTAATATTTTATTCAGTTAACCCAGATCAAAAAGGTTTGGGTGCAAGTGACCCGGGTCAATCTACAAGTTTACGCTTACCGTTAGCTAGTCAAGGCCGTGTCGCGGCTCGCCGTAGAATGAGAAGGTAGCTACAAACATACTTCAGGACCTCTATTAAGTTAATAGATCGCCTTGATTTTGGGTCTGGGTTTAGGATTATTTATACTGACACATGCGCTATAGCAGAAGGCCAGACCAAGGTTTATTACGCAATTATTTTGATAAGGGTTTGTGTGGTAAAATATTGGGCTTGAAATGTCAATATAAACTGGCAATTTTGAAGAACTCAATTTAGATTAGTGGCATGCTTAAAAATTGCGCCACTATTAAGTAAACTGACGTACCTATGGTTTTCAAATTAATGAGTTTATCATTTAACCTTATGGCTCCAACGGTTTGTCAGTTCTGCGGCTAATGTGACCAGCCCACGCCACTTCAGTTTGCTAATTCGGTGGGCTATGTCGGTGACTCTGAGGTGTACTAAGGTCCTTGAGTGGAGACCGCGACTCGGCAAACGTAGTGTTGGACGCCCTGTTACAAGATGGGATGACGACATTCGAAGGCTGGCTGAGTGGGCTGGATGAGAGTGGCCGAAAATCGGGAGCGGTGGCGTGCATTAGGGGAGACCTATTGTCCAGCAGTTGGACGAACGTGGGTTGCTGATGAGATGATGATGATCATTTAAACACACTTGCGACTCTACTGGTGCTGCTGCCCTTAAGCAGCAATCACTAATCATCAAGTGATTCGTCTGCCTTTCATCATCAGCCTGTTGCAGTCCACTGCTGGACATAAGCCTCTCCAAATGCTCGCCACTTTGATCGATCTTCGGCTACTCGCATTCAGCTCCAGCCAGCCCTCTTGCGCAGATCATCACTCCATCTGGCCTGAGGTCGTCCTACACTACGTTTACCGAGACGCGGTCTCCACTCCAGAACTCGTTTACCCCAACGGTTGTCAGTTCTGCGGCAGATGTGGCCAGCCCACTGCCACTTCAGCTTGATAATCCGTCTGCCTTTGCATAAAAAGAAATGCATTCTCGTACCTCAAGCATGCCAATACACTGAGCCCGTTTCATTTCGTAATATGCGGTAGTCTTATAAAATATGGCTGTAGTCTTGTAGAGATATTTGGTATCAATCATCAAAGTACCTACACATAGCAGTCATCCTAAAACTGAAGCTGGAATGTGAATTGTGGAAAGCAGCTGCAATGAACCAAAGGTTATCCGTCTGCCACTGAACCAGGCGACCTGACCACTGAGTTTTTTAGTATTCTAGCCTTTTTCAATAGGCTTTTCCTTTCTCGCCAAGCTTACTAAGAATAAAACAGCTTATCCTTAATTACTTGGAATATACTACCCTTAATCCTTACTCAATGGAAGTCGGCCTAGACACTAAACTTATGAAATTCAGTTAGCGAGGGAAATTTCATAGTATCTTCTGCGAAGATGTTGCATTAAACAAAAGTTGTTTAAAAATAATTTATAATAAACTGTTATTTAAAAAACAAAAGATAAATCAAACGGCCATACATACATAGGTGGTCATTATAAAACGGCAACTATGGTGATAGGCATACATATAAGTTATCTTATTGCGTGTCCAGCCCCAGGGTCGTCACTTTCTAGAATAGATATTATTTATTTATTACACAAATCCTTAAACCTAATTAACAGATTTGTTCCAGCGATCGCGATAAAGTCATAAATAATAAAATATTCAGCTGACAAATCAAATTTTATCCTATCCCATCATTCTGCTTACCTAAGGGATCATAGTAAGATCTTAGCTTACTACTTTACTGCTAGACTCTCTTATAATTTTCTCAGAGAAGCATCTATAATGTCGATTTCAGATTTGAGACTTCATAGCTATAATGAGAAATGGGTTCAAGCAAAGGCTGTTGACATCAACATTAAATGAGCAAAATGGAGAGCACGAGTTCAGTCAAATACACAAGCCCCAAAAAATTTCGTTACATTAAAATTAAAAAAAAAACCAAGAATCTCTGCGTACGAAGCGTGTTACATACTAATTTGGATCAGGTGTAATCTGTTTGTTTGTATATTCTACCCACAAACGTCCCGCCTGTATCAAATCCACGTAGGGGTGTTCTATTTTCCCTCTCGAGTCATCGAGTTTAACATTTTCATTCGAATACCATACTTGTGGGAGGAGACCTTTTTTCAGATCTCTTTGTAAAATGCCGCTGACTCTAGAAGCAATGAGTTATCTTATGCTGACCTTCAGTCTATGAGGTACCTATATGGAGATATATGTGACCAATAAAAGCATACCTTTTAGTCTACTCTCCATTTCCCAAAATGTAAATAGACATTTGGTTTACGATTTCAACGTTCTATCGATTAAGTTAATATTCATGAAGTGAAATCGGATCGGTGGTAGAATACTTATTTCTAAGATTACTAATTCTTATTTCTTCTTATTATACGAGGGCCGTAAACACTACCCTATTTTTTTATATCGCTGGTAAAATTCACCTCTTTTAAAATATAATTCAATTACATAATAAACCTACAACAGAGTGAGAGTCGATTCTATGACACTCGAATAATATTAATTTATTGTTTTCACTCGATTACTATAAAATACACTCGAGTGATTCTCGGCGACATTTATGAAAATATTTCGAAATGTGTCTGTGTAAGCAAATTTTCTCCCTTCCCCTTGGTAGGTATGTGTATGACTAGGTGACCGAAGCTATCAGCTATAGTTTTTTTTTACTTGGATATAATTTTTCCTTGTTTTGCGATGACTCGAGTCGTACATACCACTAAACCGTGTCAAATCAAACATCAAAAAATGTACATCTTACAACATAACATCACATTCCGGTGGCGTATCTTCCTAGTGGATCAGTTCAGGATATAAAATCGGTATGAAAACAGACTAACAGATCAAAAATTTAGGAGGCAAACAAAGAGCTGCGAAGCCTTGTTTTGTAGGTAAGTCTAGAATAGTAATATACTAGGTGATACTAGTAGGTACCACGATCTATTTTTTAGGTAGGTACAACAAATGAAATTCGAAGTAATGATATTTTCAATCAATGCTGCATTTTTTTTTATGTATGAACTTCTATCATATGGATGTTAGGAATAAACCAAAAACTAGAAAAGTGATCTCAATTTTTTTTACTGATGGTAACAAACGACTTTTCATCATCAGAGGAAATAGATCTAGGCCGACCTCTTTTACCTAAAAAGCAATAAATATTTATTTTGAGGAAAAGATGATGATTTATTAATAAAAAAAGTTACGTTTCTAATCGTAGTAAATAAAAGCTAGTCAACTATAATTGTAATTTGTCAAATGTTAATACTTCGCGATTTCTCATGATAAATGAACTATTTACTTGTATACTTACAAGATAGTTCAGAACCAGTGTACGAATCTTATTTATGTACACTTGACTGGTTTTTCAGCTGAGTTTACGACACCCCAGCAGGATGGATGCCAAATGAGGATAAAGCTAGGATTTGCAACTTCGCACCCATCTCAAAAGGTATTCGGAAACCGCTGGCCTCTTAGCACTAAAAAATTCAAAGACGATGTTACGGTTTGCCAAATAAAAAAACATTTAGATACAGAGCTACGAAGAAGAATGATGTTTTGAATGACTCCATAATCATAGGATTATAGTTTTTAAAATTTTCGATTTGCATTAACATGGTGGCCGTGGAGGCTGCGGCTGTTGCAACGTAGCCGAAACGTCAATCAGTAAGTAGGTAATACAATAGTTCTTTAAATTTTCGCGTTTGCATTATAACTATTATTATTATAGACGGGAATTAACGCGACGTAATTTTTTAAGCACATAATTATGTACTTACTGCTTGACGTTTCGGCTGCGTTACAACAGCCGTGGTCACAAGCGAACTGGCGGTGCGCGGCGACGTCTGCTGGGGCCCGGCGGCGGATCTTCCGATACCCTCACAGTTTCACTTAAAAATCACCACTGGATACAATGTCAGTGAAGCCACTTCGACACACCACGCTCACAGTATCGGTGTTTATTCGCGTTTCCAACGGCCTAGTACGGGGTTTGCATTTGTTAATCACTGGATTCCATGTAGGTGAAATTTTGAATCCGTCATCCCGATTGAAATTTTTATATTTCTTGATTTCAATTGCTTCACGTACCATCCTCGTAGATGAATGATGATGATGATGGCAGAAGAAAAAGGAAAGATATCCTGAGGTAAACCGCCAGGCAGCATTTTTGCCGTACATCAAAGGCATAACGGACAAAATTGGAACAGTACTCAAGAATTTCTCCATTAAGACTGTATATTCTCCGTTATGTCGAATATCTAAACAGCTGCGGTCACCAAAGGATATAATACCGTTCCAGACTCCAGGTGTTTATAAAATCGATTGCAGCTGCGGTAGTTCTTACATCGGACAAACTAAGCGATCAATCGCCGAACGTGTCAAGGAACATATCGCAGCAATTAAAAATCGACAGGCGAATAAATCAGCGGTAGCGGAACATCTACTAGAAATGGGAGTTAATCATTGGATGGAGCTACATGACCCAAAAATCCTCTCCACTGATCGGCACTATCACACGAGGATGGTACGTGAAGCAATTGAAATCAAGAAATATAAAAATTTCAATCGGGATGACGGATTCAAAATTTCACCTACATGGAATCCAGTGATTAACAAATGCAAACCCCGTACTAGGCCGTTGGAAACGCGAATAAACACCGATACTGTGAGCGTGGTGTGTCGGAGTGGCTTCACTGACATTGTATCCAGTGGTGATTTTATAAGTGAAACTGTGAGGGTATCGGAAGATCCACCGCCGGGCCCCAGCAGACGTCGCCGCGCACCGCCAGTTCGCTTGTGACCACGGCTGTTGTAACGCAGCCGAAACGTCAAGCAGTAAGTACATAATTATGTGCTTAAAAAATTACGTCGCGTTAATTCCCGTCTATAATAATAATAGTTATAATGCAACGCGAAAATTTAAAGAACTATTTGACAAACCGCTACGGGTCGGATATTGTTTTAAAAGTGAAACGTCTAGAATCCTTTCGGAAAAAACGAGCGCGTTTAGAAACGTCCTTGATATTTCTAACAAAATGTCGGGATAGTGCAGTTTTACCTACGTGTGTTCGGATCAAACCACGGAGTGATATCGCGCATTCGAACAGGATTTTAAACAACGCGAGTGTTAGTCTGTTGAAGCAGTTAATACGAAATTACCACAGTGCAGTGAACGGGGTAGTGAGTGATTTGTATGCGGTACATCAGGAATGCAGTGCGGTGTTGTCCGGAGAGGATTTCGATAAGTGTGATCAGATTACATATTTACAAGCGTCTCGAACGTATGAGTTGTGTCTAGCCCGCCATGAACGCAAATTTGATCGTTTGTGTTCTCGTCAACGTCACGGACTGGAATCGCAGATACCCACTAGCGATGCGATTACTACACACTCTGCTATAGACATGGAACGCACCGTGATTAACTTATCCAATGAGATACTGGACGAACCGTCGAAGAGTGTACTGGCTAAAGGGATGAATTTCGCTATGACACCCCAGCGAATCCCCCATGAAGAGATAATGTGTAGCGTTGAACAGGTGAATTATGCGCAATAAGGTCCCATCAGCAGATGCGGATGTATTACGGCAGGATGTGGCAGTAATATTGCGCAAGTCAAGGCTACCTAGAAGTAATATCACTACAGAAGAGCGTCAAGCACTGAAAGAGTTGCGCAACAACGGCAATATTTTAGTGCTTAAGGCCGACAAGGGAAACGCCACTGTAGTCATAAGTACTGAAGATTATGTCGGAAAGATCGGGATTTTATTAGCGGATACTAACGTGTACAAGCCAGTATCTTATAATCCTACGGCCAGAGTTACGCGACGCATTCGAGCTCTTATCTATGAGCACAGAGACATTTTTACGGAAGACGAGTACAATTTTCTGTACAAACCTAAAATCGTGCAACCGCCCAAACTTTACGGACTGCCTAAGGTACACAAAAGCAACATACCTCTACGGCCTATCGTTAGTCAGATTGACTCCCCGACATATGACTTGGCGAAGCATGTTGCTGGAGTGTTGCAGACCTTAGTTGGGAAAACACCGTCTTTCGTAAAAGACTCGTACCATTTCAGGGATATCGTAAGGAGTATACGTTTGGAACCAGGAGACATAATGGTGAGTTTCGACGTGGAGTCGCTTTTTACGAATGTCCCACTGAAGGATTGCCTGGAAGTGATCAAGGGTAAGCTTTGTGATGAGGAGTTACCGAAGGAATATATTGTTCTGACTGAAAATTGTTTGGACGGAAACTACCTTCTATTCAGAGAACAGTTTTACCTCCAGATCGACGGAGTTGCAATGGGTAGCCCTCTGGCACCGGTCATTGCAAATATCTGGATGGAACATTTTGAAAACACAGCATTAGCCACTGGACCTCAAACTGTGAAACTCTGGAAAAGGTATGTGGACGACATTTTCTGTATTATTAAAGGTGGCCAGCAGGAAGTCGAACAATATTTGGTACACCTGAATTCGATCCACCCGAAGATAAAGTTTACCTACGAAATGGAAAGGGACCGATCATTGGCATTCCTGGATGTGCAGATTAGAGTAAAGGATGACGGTACATTATCACATGGAGTTTACCGAAAACCCACGCACACGGACCGATACCTACACGCCTCTTCGCATCATCATCCTCGGCATCTGCAAGCGGTTGTATCTTCATTGACCAATAGAGCTCATAACCTCTGCGACCCTGAACATCTTCAGTCTGAGCTTAGTCATGTTCAGGAGGTACTCAAGCAAAACGGATACAATATGCCGCGGATGTTGAAAAGGCAGAAGAAAAAGGAAAGATATCCTGAGGTAAACCGCCAGGCAGCATTTTTGCCGTACATCAAAGGCATAACGGACAAAATTGGAACAGTACTCAAGAATTTCTCCATTAAGACTGTATATTCTCCGTTATGTCGAATATCTAAACAGCTGCGGTCACCAAAGGATATAATACCGTTCCAGACTCCAGGTGTTTATAAAATCGATTGCAGCTGCGGTAGTTCTTACATCGGACAAACTAAGCGATCAATCGCCGAACGTGTCAAGGAACATATCGCAGCAATTAAAAATCGACAGGCGAATAAATCAGCGGTAGCGGAACATCTACTAGAAATGGGAGTTAATCATTGGATGGAGCTACATGACCCAAAAATCCTCTCCACTGATCGGCACTATCACACGAGGATGGTACGTGAAGCAATTGAAATCAAGAAATATAAAAATTTCAATCGGGATGACGGATTCAAAATTTCACCTACATGGAATCCAGTGATTAACAAATGCAAACCCCGTACTAGGCCGTTGGAAACGCGAATAAACACCGATACTGTGAGCGTGGTGTGTCGGAGTGGCTTCACTGACATTGTATCCAGTGGTGATTTTATAAGTGAAACTGTGAGGGTATCGGAAGATCCACCGCCGGGCCCCAGCAGACGTCGCCGCGCACCGCCAGTTCGCTTGTGACCACGGCTGTTGTAACGCAGCCGAAACGTCAAGCAGTAAGTACATAATTATGTGCTTAAAAAATTACGTCGCGCTAATTCCCGTCTATAATAATAATAGGTAATACAATGTTCTTAAAATAAACGTTGCTTTAATTCCCGTTTTAATACTTTATAATCATAGGATTTTGTCCCGGTGCCTCAATGAATTTTAATTGTCTAGTACATTTTGACCCGGGAAAACCATTACCAAAATTGGATATTCGACAAATAGGCTATTTATAAGTGGGCGTTATTTATAGCCTATTTGATCCATAGTATCTATAGATACACAATTCTAAAAGCGTTTGAATAAGTCATCTCAATAACGCTTAATCTTAACTTTAACATGCCGTCGAGGTCAGAAACTAAATGAAGTATAGGTATTACATTTTCAACCCTAACTCATAGTAACTGGTTTCGAATTTAGAAAATGATAATAAAACGCTCTTTTGCAAATGCAGGTACTTTTAATGCGTTTACGTTGTACCTATCTAGGGTCTCTAAGCGCCCACATGACAATGTCATTATCCGCCAAAATAGCCTCGTTGTGTTCTACTCTTTATTTTTATTTTTAGACAAGGTGACACGTTCACGCATACAGAGACAAATGACTTCTCATGTATCGTCGAAGACTCGCAATAATGTTTTCAGTTCT
This sequence comes from Cnaphalocrocis medinalis, assembly GCA_014851415.1. Classification (NCBI taxonomy): domain Eukaryota; kingdom Metazoa; phylum Arthropoda; class Insecta; order Lepidoptera; family Crambidae; genus Cnaphalocrocis; species Cnaphalocrocis medinalis. Next base: position 17,211,177 of record CM026280.1, read on the forward strand.
CGAGACTAGTAAGGAATGAATAAAATTAGAGCAGCGACAGGACGTGTGGCGCGTAGAAAGAATATTAAAATTAGCTAATATTTGTAGCACCGCGTCGAAGACTCTTCGTACATTAGGCAAAAATGATCGCGCGTTCATGATTATGACAGTTGTGTCATAGAAAATAACAATAACCCAACTGCGTGAAAGATCCCTGAAACAAGAAAATTGTCATAGGTACCTACCAAAATTGTCATGTAACGCTGGTAACGCATATGTGATGCCTCAGATGTTGGAGATGTCTATGGGCGGCGGTGATCACTTACCTACCATCAGGAGCCATCTGCTCGTTTGTCCTCTATTATGTAAAAAAAACTAAGCTTTTATTTTAGCTTTACGCTGCTCGAAAAGCGTTACCCTGCGCAGTCGAGTAAAAGTATAAGGTAGGTAATCTAAAACGCTCGATTGATTGAAAAAATATTAAACGCAGACTTACATTGAAAACTTACAAAACCTTAAATTTTATTTTGTGTCAAAAGTTACAATCTTAAAACGAATCCCGGAAAGCTAAACTAGTCTTTCTGCTGATGTATGTCTTCGTCTAGACAGTCTTTTCCTCTATTTTTTGGTCTAGACACACATTTGTACTAAATCCTAGAAGACAAATAGCTCCTGATGTTGAGTCATAAGTCGAATGTAACTCCGAGCTGTGACTAAGTCGTTAGGAACAGTGAAAATAACATGGCGATGTTGGAATGACGGAATATGTTTAGCATAAATAAGTTAAATTTGTTTCAAAAATAAAAAATATTTGGAAGGGATCATAACTAGTGAGTCTATTTGATATAAACTAAGTCTTAAAAGGCTGTAATAAAGATACGTTATTTTTAGAGACACTCGCACATACAATGTCCTACGCCATTGAAAATATTATCCTTTGGCAAAATATCAATGATTTATCTACTCCCCTAACACACCCCGTCGGCTTACTGTAATTCCTATAATGTGGTTCCCTAAATGATGATACCCAATAGGGATACCATTAGTAGATGAGAACAAATATTTTATTATCCTCGTGATCTACTGGTGCCGAGGGTGTCATAGTGTTAATAAAATTTCATGGATAAATACAAATCCATGAAAAGACTATCGATAAGATAAATAATCGAGAGACGGGCTGAAAAGACTTTCAGTTCTTACACACAGTAATTAATTACCAAATGGTGGGTCATTTGGTAATTACGAGTATTACTACTAAAGTTATAGAATCTTAATTAAATTTCGAAGTTAGCACAGTTTCTTCAATATGATTTGACACATTCTTTTAACAGTGGGAGAGCCACGCTCCGGCACAAAAGGGCCGGCTCGACCGGAAAAATAACTACGACGTCGTGACAGAAAACCGGCGTTAAGCAGTGCATGCACTGCTGTGGTTCGCTGCGTGACTGAGGTTACAAGAGGCCCAATCCAGGGGAAGGGGGGTTAAAGGTAAGCAGCGCACTTGTGACACCACTGGTATTGCAGGTGTCCATGGGCGGCGGTAATCGTCATGCAGGTGATCCATCGGCTCGACTGCCACCTATTTTTTAAAAAAGATCTAGTTTAATTAAATGTTACACAGTACTGCCGTAAAGGCCGCACCAATTTTCCATACAAATTACATAGTGACAAAAACTCGTCGTTCCGCTAGGACATGGGCTGGGCGATCGAATCTTTGATTAACATGTTAATCAGAACTTAGCTGAATCGAAATCTGTGCAACGCCGGCTCTAGTCAGTCTGAAGATGCCTTTGAGAGATTACTGCGTGTAATAGGATGGTATAATCTATGCATTAGGATAACGCATCGGGTAATTGCAGCTTTCTCTAATTTCCTGTACTAGTCAGTCGACTGGTTTACGATTTTATTCAACAGTTTTTAACAGTTAAAAGCTACTTGAATTTTAGTTCATAATCATTGTTTTTTAGTAAATCCAGAATTTAGTTGTGGTAACAGATGTTGTGGTCGATGGCGAAGCATGTCTGTTTAGTAACAGCCTATTCTTTATTCTGTTTAAAACTCCCACTACAGGGAACACTTTAGCTTTAGAATTCCACTCCTTGGCGCACGCAACATTCTATATTTAAGTTAGTTAATTAATTAAATTCAATTGATTGCCTATCACATTACAGTTACATAGGATGGAATATAATATGAAGTTATACATGAGATGCCTTATAAGGGCAAAGCAAAAACATAGAGGGCCAAATTTTACCTTAACATTCATTTATTATTATACAGATGATTTATGATTTGATTTAATATAACCTTTGTATTTTTTTACGCTTTTAGAATTCAAATCAATTAAATCAAATCAAATCATTTATTTGCATAGTATAGGTAGAAAAAGAGATCTTAAAATTGTTTCACTATATTAGGCCTAGCAAGGGCATGCAAATTTTATAGTAGTGTTACTAGTACACGATAACATTTCGTATTAATATTCATCCATACTAATATTATAAATGCGAAAGTAACTCTGTCTGTCTGTCTGTCTTAACAGAGACGCTCTTTCACGCCAAAACTACTGAACGGATTTAAATGAAATTTGGTAAACAGATGATCTAGACCCTGAGAAAGAACATAGGCTACTTTTTATAGCGAAAAGGGGGTTAAAAAGGGGGGTAAAAAGTTACTTTTCCACGCGGACGAAGTCGCGGGCGGCCGCTAGTATTAATATAATTCAAGGGCCCTTTTCTTAGTAGTAGATCTCTTATTGCTTTGTTCTTTGAAATCAGTCTACTGTAAGGAAGCTTTAATTTCACACTTGACCTTTATTACTTCTTAGTTTGATTTTTCTTCCTACAATTTAATTTTTCTCAAACATTTCCACTTCAATCCCGTTAGAAATAAATAATAAATAATTGAATTTAGTAACTAACAGAACCATTAAAATCTAATTAATTTTACTCTACCATCAGTTCGGAATGTTGATTGCTATCTGAAAAGGAATCTGCAAGAAACTTTGTTGGTACTTACTCTTTTCACATAGTCATTACAATAAAAATAATGATTTACGATAAACGTTACAAATAACGAGCTTATTTTTTACTAGTGGCCGCCCGCAACTTCGTTTGCGTGAACTTTATGACTCTTGACTTAAAGATGATTATTTAAATAGTAGATTGGGCCAAGGAATCACGTAGTCCCATCACCTAACTTTAAGTTCGAAATATCCTTCCTTATCGGATCTCATCCAAAAATGCTCATCACATTTGACAATTTTGCATTCCATTTCATTCCATATTTGTCATGGTGTAGCTGGGCTCTTAGAGTTCTTTACCAGGTGTTCCATGATCTTTGATTTTTTCATGGCATCATAAAATGCTCATCAATTTGAACATTTTTTGTTAAGGTGCCATTGACCTACCTCTTATAGTTTAGCTGGGCTGTTGTGGTTCTACATCAAGGAGCCTGGTCTTCCAAATATAATATATCCTATAAGTTGCCCTGATGTTACAGCTATACAATAAAAAAAGTTTCATTCGAATCGGTTCAGTAGTTTCCGAGATTAGCGCGAACAAACAGACAAACAGACAGACAAAAATTTTAAAAATGATTGATTCATGTTCTGTTACTGTTTTTTAGTCGTCCTAAGTTATTTTGAGATAAATACCTTCAATGTACAGACACAGCTTTTTTACATTTTTATTATATGTATAGATAGATATAGATGTGATAGGTTTTTAGATGATCAGATCGATCACCTGATGGTAAGCGATTTCAACCGCCCATAGACACCCGCAACATCACCTTTTAACCCCCTTTCCCCCGATTAGGCCTCCTGAATCACTTCGGTCGAGCTGGCCTATTCATGCCGAAGCGTGAGTCTCCCACGGTTAAAAAATATCGTACACCCTTATAAAACTACTAGCGGCCGCCCGTGACTCCGCCCGCGTGGAAAAGTAACTTTTTACCCCCCTTTCAACCCCTTACAACCCCTTTTTCGCAATAAAAAGTAGTCTATGTTCTTTCTCAGGGTCTAGATTATCTGTATACCAAATTTCATTTAAATCCGTTGAGTAGTTTTGGCGTGAAAGAGTAGCAGACAGACAGACAGACAGACAGACAGAGTTACTTTCGCATTTATAATATTAGTATGGATATGAAATTGTATGATCTTCTTACAGCCAGCAATGTAAGAAAATGTACGAAATTATAACTACTGAGCTACCATTATCCCCTCTTCACGTTATTACAAAATATGGCTAGTCGAAAGAGCGAAAAAGTTGTTCTAGTGATGTAGACAGGCAACATATTGGGCATTAGGTTTAGTTAATGAACTAGCAAATTGGAAGGTTGACGCCGCCAGACCGCAGAGTCGCACGTTACTCCGATGGGCCTGTGGTCTAATTGCTCGTCCTTGCCAGGCCTTCAATTAGTCAGTCTTGATGGCCCGCTCAATGATTGCGAATTACGTCTTAAAGTGTTAAACTTTATTTTGAAACAGCATTCATTTTCATTCATGCATTTAGTAGAGACATTACAACTTCACTCGTGGGTGGTACAGATCGATTCGCGATTGTACTTTTCGTCCGCATCTACAATTGACATGAATAAACAGGAATAGTTATCTTGGCAAGAATATTATGAGGGTTGGTTCTAAAAGATCTTCAATAGCTGCATCTCCACTAAATATAAGAAGGTCACAAACAAATAGCGATAAAATAGCCAGACGCTTTGGCCTATTTATGTATTACTATTTATTTATTACTACTGCGTTATGTCACAGTATAAATATTTCCAGTATTTGGCTGCCTGGGTGGAGCGAATTTCTTATCTGACCTTTGGTAACCTTTACAGGGGAGCTAGACGAACTTCAGGTGTCCTCAACGCCAGGCTAAGGGTAAAATACGCTTCTAAATTTGAAAAATCCAGAGGTGCATGCTTGATTTCGAACCATGACTTCTCGTGTGGGTGGGTTCTTATCTTCTGAGCTACCGTCGCTCAATGTATATGTACAAGAAAATACATACTGTATAGCTACTGAAAACATTTATTCTGTATATACATGAAATGCTATTAATGGTTGCCACTGAGCTAACGAACGTTTGTGATGTTTGTGGTAAAGAGCCATCTGGGACAATACTTTGTGGAAATAGGCTTTTTTATGTGTATGTCGTGGCCATATCGTAGATTTTCTCGCTTCGAGAGATGCTCAATAATTTCATGGTACGGTCACATTTTATGATGTGGGGAACTTCAATTGATCGGACCGTCGTGGAATGTTAACGGTTTAATATCGTTAACATTACACGATTTTGTCATCCTCATATGGCCGGATCTTATAGGTACCCGTATTTACGCTGTCCATAAAATATTCAATGAAAATCCAGAATTAGTAAATCCAGCTGATACAAGCATAGTATTTTTACCAATATTTATCAAATTAGGTATTGTTTAAAGAATGATAACATAATTTTTTTATGCGTTGCCATTTTACATGTAAATAAACTGCTCTTGCAGTGCCTCTGTTGACTTCGTTTTACGAAAAAGCCTATACAATGTCCCACTGTGAGGAAAAGGTCTCTATCATAGAAATCAAGTCATTGCTCGCAACTATGATACGGTTAGGTTTAATCTAATGCTTGCACTCCTTCTGGTGTAGCTGATGTCCATGGGCGGCGGTGTTCACTTACCATCAGGTGACCCGCTTGCTCGTTTGCCTTCCTATATTATATAAAAAAAAACACATCGTGCGTTGCGAAGTCGTGTACGAATATGCAAGTTCATTAGTCTACCTAGAGGTCGATTTCACTAGTAATTTGTCCAGTTTTCAATTACCAAGCACGTGCAATGGTTTTAAGTAACTCCCAACAAACAAGTGAAAGTGCGAGAACAATTTTAATAGCCTTTAATTTGTTGCTCCAGTTCATCTTTATTACGCTAGCCTTTCATTTTCTCTTGGAGCGAGGAAATCGCATACTACAGCAATTTATTGGGAAATAGCTTGTTTATGATGGACGTGATCCAGAAGCATATAATTCTAGCGCAGTCATAAACAAACACAATAGTAAGAAAGTATAAAGCAATAAGATTCTTGTCTATACCAATATTCTTGCAATAATGTATTTCCTTTGTTATGCAAGTGGGTCATCCGATGCGTAAGTGGTCATCGCCGGGGTTGTTAAATTTGTTACTATGGGAATATCCGCAGCAGATCTAAGGTCGCGGACATAGCCCAAAGAAATGCTTGGCTCAAGTGGCAATGGGCAAGGCACATTGCGAGGAGAACAGACGGCCGTTGGGGTGGAAAGGTCCTTGAGTGGAGGCCTGCCACGGCTGCGGTGGACCGACGATCTAGGATGGGTATATCTTTTACAGAATTTATTTATTTATTTCTAGCAAACTTAACAACATTTCAAAGTTTGTATAAAACACTTTATAATTAAATTCTTATAAAGCCAATTAAAAAGTTTGACACATTAAAATCAATCAATTAATTTTTAACATCTGGCCCAAGCGAACCTTAGCACATGTCCCATTGTTGTTTGATGTATGATTCGCTCTCTGCGCACAACTAGTAATATCTATTACTTTCAATGAGCAAAATGTTTGCTGAAAAGAGTTTCAAAGAAAAGTTTCCGTTTGTGGACACTCTGCTTTGCACTATAAAGTGGAGGTTGGGAATTGGAAAGTAGTTGATAGTAAATAAAACATGTCTATTGCACTTGCAGCTGCAAAAATAGCGCTGTATTTTTAAAGTAACTTATTTCCTAACATCTTTTATTTTGTGTCTATGTTGTACTGGCAATAAATCCTTTTTGCTTTCAGGTTATTCCTGTTTTTTAATGCTAACAACGTATACGTGACCAGCAAAAAAATCTTGATATTCTCTTATTTTCAGAATTACTTACATTTACCAACGCAAGTTGGTAAATCTTAGGATTTACACTTAAATCATAAGATTTACCGTAGTTCGAGCTTTTACAGTAAAATATACAACAAAACAGAAAGACAAAAGAGAGTTGTAGTAACCTGCAATATGACCTTCGACGGCGTCGTCTCCGGTTATGTCTCAAAGGGCACGAATAAAGGTTAATGGTGGATAATTTGCTCCTATAAGGCTTCCGAAAAATCGTCGTATACGACTTTTCTCATACCTCGCAGATGTCGGCGCAAAGCAGCGCCTGCGCTGTGTTTCGTCTACTGAGTGAAGGTATCGGGGGCCTAATTGCGGGGAAAGATGGTTAAAGGTTGACAGCGCACTTGTGACTCTACTGGTGTTGCAGGTGTCTTTAGCGGCAAAAATCCTTACGATCAGGTGATCCGTTTGTTCGTCTGCAACCTATCACATAAAAAAACTATATTATATTTGTTACGGGATGACTTAGTTATAAGCCTCCTAGCCCTGTTGGTTCAGCAGCTAAGTTCGTCCGTCTGTTCGTCAGCCCCCTATATCATGAAAAAAGTAGGTATAATTAAGTATTATAATAAATTCTTTGTTGTCTCTGGTCAATGTTTGAGATGTTTTGTGCTAGCTAATCCTTTGATAGATTGAATTATATATCCAAGCAAAAGTTGAGCGGCGGAAGCTCGAACCATTTGGTAGCAGATAACAGCACTTTAAGCTGAGGGAATAGTTGCAAATCTTCAGTTTGAAACTCCACTTGCCCTTATCTTAATATCTTTGGCTACATCTTGGGCAAACCATTCATGGAATACTCGAGCATATTATCTACTTAAAAGTTATGACTCAACTTTAAATTCATTATGTAATAAGATATGAATATTAAATTTAATTATGTTAGGTATATTTACCCCCCTAACGTCGTACCACCTTTATTTCTTTGAATTCCTGGATTTCGTTTTTTTCCTAAGTTCTATTTGCGCCAATTTCAATCCAATGACTTAGAAATCTATACTAATATAATCTATACTAATATAATAAAGCTGAAGAGTTTGTTTGTTTGTTTGTTTGAACGCGCTAATCTCCGAAACTACTGGTGCGATTTGAATAATTCTTTTTTTGTTGGATAGTCCATTTATCGAGGAAGGCTATAGGCTAAATAACATTACGCTATGACCAATAGGAGCAAAGACAGAGCGGTAAATGTGTAAAAAACGGGGAAAATTATTCATTTTTGAAGGCTTTCTTTGCGTGCGCTGCGAAAACGGTTCAAGATACACAAAAAATATGTATGAAAGAATTATTCCTCTATACATGATCTAAAAAAAAGTCCGCGACGGCATATGTCTATCTTTTAAGGTTTAGTCACAATGACCGTTTTTATGGTACCAAATTTGGTCGAAATAATTTGTTTAAGTTGTATCAACATAATAATATTAAGGGGGTTGTAAGGGGTTAAAAGGGGGGTAAAAAGTTACTTTTCCACGCGGACGAAGTCGCGGGCGGCCGCTAGTCGTAAATAAAATGGGTAGCTCTTCTTCAGTTATAAGTGATGTAATACATAATATGAATAATATTTGTTGACAGGAGAGTAAAAAAAAAACAAAAAGCGGCCAAGTGCAAGTCGGACTCCATTAAGGGTTCCGTAGCAGCAATTTACATAAAATTGTATATTTTAGTAAATTAATAAATTAATTATGTCAACATCTCAAACATTATCATGGTACCAAACTAAGCTTTTCCCTTGTGCTATGGAAACGAACAAACAACGAAAGAAAACAACTATCTAGACCCAAGACAAATATCTGTTTTTACCCGACTACGGCAAAGCAAAAGGAGGGTTATGATTTTGGCAGGCTATGTATGTATGTATGTATGTTCATCTGTTGCCACGTAACTTCTAAACTACTTATCAGAATTCGATGACATATCATTAATAAGCGTCTTAATCGTCCGCTGGTTATAGGCTATATGAGGTTTCGCAAAATCTAATGTGGCGCCCTCTAGCGGACAAAACATATAGAGTAAAAAAATAAAGTTATGATAAATATCCCGTGTTTGGTATCATTTGAAAGCGCTTGACTTGTACATTGTGAATATATATATTACTAGCATTTGGACACCAAAATAGTACAAATAAAAAAAAGTAAAAAACTAAAACCCAACTACGCCAAAAAACGACGCATTATACATTTGTATGACATTATTGTAAATTGACAACGAAGGCTTGTTTTATACTTTTTCAGCGTCGTTTTTTGTCGTAGTTGGGTTTTAGTTTTTTACTTTTTATCAACAAACATTTGGGTTGATTAAATGGAAAGTAGTATATTCCAGTTTACGATTTTCGACTTATTAAAAAAGCTATTTACTTGATCTCGTTCAAATTAATTTTCGCTGGTTTGTGATAATTGTGGCAAGGTTATATCACAAAATACATAATGACACAGAAGGCTGACTGCCCATTAAGAGCTAAAAATATGTCATGTACTCACGCATGCGCACTAACGGGCAAAAATGCCTTTTCAACCACATTAATCCTCCTAACTTACGACATAAGATTGTCAAACTGTCGAGGTCTATGGTAGAGGCCGCGAGCTTATGTACTCATGCCAGGCAACAACCCTATCATTTGTCAACGAACTCTTCTAAATTCAAAATCAGGTCAAAGTCTAACTTCTGTATGTAATAATTTTGTGGTAATATGCCGTATTGCCGTTTTTTGCCATTTGACTAGGACCCTAAATACCATAGGCAAGTATTATTTAAGCGTGTTTAACAAATGGTTTGATTTATTAGGAAGCATCGTACCTATATATCATTTGTCACGATTACATGCTCCAATTTTTTTTGGGTCATGGTGTCCCATAAACATGAATGTATGTAATCAAGTGGAAAAATGTTATTGTTCTGGACCGTTTTGGCTGAGATCCAATGTTAGACATATGCATACGGACCTTTTGGATCTTCTAAGTCAGGCTAAGCCAAATACATGGAAGTGGATTATGTTACGTTTTTATATATGTAAATACTCGTAAGTTGCTAACTTAGCGGATCTATAATGGTGATGGGAACTTATGTTGTTATGTTAAAAGTTGTGTGTTTTTTTACCTTAAGTAATTTTCAAAAATACCTGTTAGCGCTACGAGTTTGGAGTTTTCAAAATAAATGTGCCGGGTGGCGGGGAATAAACGCGTGATAGAAATTAGGTTATGTACATAGTATTTCAACTTTGCAATACGACTGTTTACCATATAATGGAAGAGGCGTAGATGTGGACAAGTTCTCGTTCCTGTTCTAATTCAAATCGACTTACCAGGATTCTGCAAGTAACGTAGTTAGACGATCGTCTCCTGAGAAGAACAAACGCCGGCCGGCGCACTTTGTACTTAGGTTTTAGATGTAAATAGTTCCTTGACGGGCGCCGTCTGACGTTCACAACACTTAGTCCAGGTATTTCATGCACCTTTAACAGTCTAGACACAACGTTACACAACGATTTTATATATATTTTGGGAATTTCGCACAAAACACGCTTCAGCGGTTGCCCACGTAAAACAAGAGAGTCACCACAGATAAAAAAACATAGTTTACTAATAGACTTCACTGCGGGGCGCGCAAATTCAAATTTGGAATCTTGGCGCATTCCTTAGGTCGATTTAAAAAAGATGAGGAGTTTTGAACAGGCCCAAACAATACCTTATTGTTATAATTCCAAATAAAATTAAATCATTGAAACTCCAATTTCTAGAAGTCTTCTATGAGGTCATGTAATCAGTCCGGTCGATCCAGCTCATTCATTTTGAAGCTTAGCTCTCTCTCAGTTAAAGTATGGATCATGTGAGCTGATCATAATATTTTCTTCGCTCGACGAACATTAATTTCATCACACATAAATCTCACTTTGTCACGCAGTTATTTATGTAAAGTAATATTCTATTTTCTCACTGCATTTTAAATAGCTGCGCAATCATTTGTCACATACAAATAAGGGACGATTTTGCAGAAACCTTATAGGGGCAAATTATCCACCATTAACCTTTATCTTGCCCTTTGAGACATGACCGGAGACGACGCAGTCGAAGGTTACGTTGCAGGTTACTACAACCCTATACTCTTTTGTCACAATATACTCGTATTTAAGTAGAAGTAATTTAAATAATGCATTTTGACACATGAATTTTAACATAAATCGTTACTTTGCACAATCTTAATTTCCAAGATTATTAAACCTTAATTCTTGGCGCGATTCCTTTAAGTGCAAGATTTAGTATATAAAAGTTTTGAAAGCACAGAGATTATTTACTTAACTAACAACTAGAATACCAATTGCCACTTTTTTAAAACGTATCTAACCGTGACTTTGACTGACTTTTACAATTATCTATCCACAATATATAAAAATTACGTCACATTGGCAAAGTTATCCTCATAAAAGAGGGTAGCACGGCAGTAGCACCATAATATTATAAAAAAGAAATCGTAGGTATCAATTAAAGAAAATCGTGACAATTTCATATTAAAAATACGCATGGTATCAATTTCATAAACTTTGTAGTGACACAATCTCTTAGTATTCAAGCGAAACTACGAAATTGCTACGAATTTTTCTTAGCGTAGAAATCACGCGTTTATAACAGTTGCGTACATATTCATTCCTTTCAAGTGATTTATTATTCAATAAATAATTTTAATATGTATAAAATTTGATATATTAAAAACGAGAAAGTAATGATATTGAAAAAAAGGCTAGAAGCGATGATATATCAGTGAGTGGATTTTAAAGTGCGGGTATTAAACTAATAAAAGTTTGCAGCCGCGAGCAAGCATCGGATTTCACATAATAAGCTTATCCGCCGATATCGGCGGTGAAAGGTAAAAGGTATAGTAGTATAAAGTTTTGTGATGATGACTATCAATATGTATTTAGCCTTGATCGAGTTGGCATGGTTCCCTTGTCTTGCAAACCACAATCGCTTCAGCAAAACTTCAGCGAAAGCTTCATCGAAAGCGACAGCGTAATTACCAGACTGGTGAAATCTTACATCATTGTATAAAGAGAAACCGCAAGTAAAGTAAAGCGGCAAAGATTATAAGAAATTAAATAAGGATATTTTATAAGTGCCTAAAGAAGAAAGCCTAAAGAATTGAAAGGTACTTAAAATAATTGGATAACTCGAATTAGGGTATAACATCTACAGCTTGGAAGATAGATAGAGAAGTTTTAACAGATTAATTGATACAAATTGAATCGGAAAGCAGTTTCAGAAAGATTCATTTTCATTACTGAACTAATTGTGAATTTTATTAATACAAAATGATGTTCCCTATTTTACTTCTCTTAGGTACTTAATTACCGTTTTGAGATAAAAGCTGCCAAATTTGAGGCTCATCAAGTAAATTAAGCAAAAATTTTAATTACTCAACTTTTCAAATTACCAGAAGCGATAAACTTGACGTTTGTGGTGATGATCTCCGGAATTATCAGAAAAAAATTCAGCAACAATTGCTATACGTATGTATGTATAAGTATGTTTTGCTAGAAACAACAAGCTGATTTTTTTTCCATAAACTAGGTACAGAATTTTCATGAGTCAATGGAAAAGATTATGCTCGAAATATTCTTGCGTGATCGTATCAGAGATGATGAGATCCGGATAGTAACTATGCTTATTAACTTAGTGCGAAGAATTGCAAGCTTCAAGTGGCTATGCGCAGGGCACATTTCGGGGAGAACTGGCGGCCATCGAGACGGAAAGGTCCTCTAGTGGCGACTGAGCATAGGGATCACCTGATGGTAAGCGATTGCCGCCGCTAAAGACGGCTGTAACACCAGTAGAGTTGCTGCCAACTTTTAACCCCCTTACCATACATTTGGGCTTTCGGTATCCTCACTCACTCGACGAAATACCGGGGCGCTGCATTACGCCGGTCTTCTGTGAGGCTGCGGTATTACTCCGGTCAAGACGATCCATTCATGCCGAAGCGTGGGTGAAGTATGGTCAAACAAATGATATTATACTTCTTGTGTCTTGTTTAAATAGCCATTACCAATAGTGAGTATCATTTATGTGCCAATAACGTGCTCGAAAGTGCTGCACTTTCGAGAAAGTAAAAAGTACAAATAGAATAGTCTGTTTCACCTCGAGATTTTGCGCTCCTTATATTAGTACTTACGAATCGATAATGTAGGTATCCTATATAGGTAATGTTCTTATAGGTAATAAGTTCAGATACACCAAATTTCATATCATCCCTGATAAAGAATTCCTTTGACACAAACAATTTTACAGGCCTACAGGCACATTGTACGAGGATGAAAAAGTTTCAGAGATATTAATAATGCTTTTAAATAATCGCTTCTTATATGTGACATCGATACAAAGAGGCTTTGAGGGGTGATTATTATGATCGATCACCCTTCGTAATGGTTATACTTATTATGAACTCGCAGTATAAATGTTCTTTTGATTTGTTTCCTTTGTAGAAGTTATATTATATTATTATATATTCTTTATACAAAAACGACTTCCAAACGATTTAAAACTTTAGCATTGCATTGAACAATGAAGAAGAAACTTGGCGTAACACAACGATATTGACTACTACTTGAAACGTGAAGTAGTTAAGTAAGTACTGAAATGAACTTGTTATTTATAATGCCACAAGTTAAGGTCCCCGCTCAGCTATATTATCATTATGTCGGGACATAGTAGACCTCGACGCTGGTCTTCTACGTACACCTAACAATTATGACCATCGCATCGGGATTCGCAAATCAGAATAATTGTGACAGCGATGTCTCTACGCTCGAATTCAATTTATTAATTTAAATGTGTACAGTTACGAGCACTAAAATGCAGAATGAACTGGACGTAGATTAGTAAAAACGTTCCAACCCACAACATGTCCAAAATTGAGTTAAGTACACCATTATGATCAGCTAACATAGTACTACCATCTAGCGAAATGACTCTGTTCTAGCTTGTTTGTGTACACAGATACAGCTATGGTGGTCCAACCCACACATATGACAGGTGTCATTTTGATAAAACTCAGTAATGTTCCAACCAGTTTGAAACATTTTTGTCCTTTAGTTTTTATAAGACATGCGTTTATTTCAATTTTAGCTAAAATGAACTAAGCAATTTGAAACGTTTTTGATAATAATAAAATGTTGACATCTTTTGGTTTACCTTACCACGAAAATGATTTAACCGGCCTGGAACGTTTTTGAAAAATTCAAAGGGAATATTTATTGTTTAAATCTAAATCATAAAAACGATCTTAACATCCTGGAGCGTTTTAAAGAAATTAATAAGAATGTTTAAAGCTATTTTATAAGAATGATCTAAGAAAGCAGCCGTTATTTTTTAAATAATATTCCTTTCCGTCACCCTGCTCTGTACCCTCATGGGGACAAAACGGAATAAAAAGTTTAATCTGTCCCCCTTTAGCGACAAGGGGACGGTTGAAATTTATTTGATTGCTTGACAGTTCCATCTGTCTCCGTATTTCTAATAAGGGGACAGATGGAACTTTTTATTTCTTGTTTGTCCCCATAAAATTTAATGTATAGATATAATACTATATTATTTTATATTTATGTAGCATACACAACATAACATTAAATAAAAGACAATGGTTTGGTTATTTAATCAAGTGTATGTATTTGAGCAAATAAATAAAAAAATCTTAATTCACTAATAATATAATATAATGAATGTTTCTTTGACTTTCTCACCTTTCATACACATTAAATGAATAGTAGATATTGTACATACAATCAGTTTTCTAATATTGATCAGTCTTAAAACAACATAATAGGGTATTTGACTAATTTCGATATAGTAAAAAATATTTATACTTTTCCAAAATACTGGTAAATGAGAACCAATGGCCAACATTTTCAGTTAAAAATATAACGTCTAGCTGGTTTTATGAGCATTCAAAGTTTCATGGGCAAGTCCATTTTTAAAGTATACAATTTAAAAAAAATAATTATATCATTGAACTACCCGTACATTTCCACCAACTTTTATTATGAAACCATTTACTTAAACGAAACATTTGATATAGCTACCAAACAAAATTTACTAGACGCGCATACAAGATACAAGCGTGTGACGTCACTTGCCTGTAGCCATTTGTATAGAGCGTTTTTGGGCTTGCCCAAAATATGTGCTTTTAAAGTTGTGATATCTCAGGTGATTCAAATCAGAATCAAGCAATTCTTTCAATAATGTTTCTTAAATTGAGAGGTCTTTTGATTAAACACATTTTTTTTTTTTGTCAAATACCCTATTACATTATAACGATTACTTACTTTACTAATTATCATAATCATCATTTAATAGACGTCCACTGCTAGACATAGTTCTCCACACAGACCGGTTCTGTGCCACTCGCAACCAAGGGACTCCCGCGACCTTCACTAGATCGTTGGTCCACCTGGAGGGAGGCCTGCCACGGCTGCGGCCTCCTGCACGCGGCCTCCAATCAAAGATCTTTCCACCCCAACGGCCGTCTGTTCTCCTCGCAATGTACCCTGCCCATTGCCACTTGAACCACGCAATTTTTTGGACTATGTCTGCGATCTTAGATCTTCTGTGGATCTCACAAAGATTTGAATCTTTGGGATCTCATCATTTCTGACACGATCACGCAAGGAGATTCCGAGCATAGCCTTCTGAGTGACTTTGAGCCATCTGAAGCGGCTCATTGTAAGCGGCCACGTTTCGGTTCCGTATGTCATCACTGGCAATTTGATACACACGCATTAAAGACTTTCGACTTTCGACAGTGTCTGAAACACTGTGGTAAATGGCCGAAATATGCTGCGTAGCTTCCCAAACGCTGCCAACGCTCCCAGCCGAGCTGCATTCGCCGATCGATCTCTTTTTCGAAGTTTGACTTATCGTAACTGTCTTTAATAATAAAGACAGTTACGATAATATACGTAGGAGGTGTCGCAGTGTAGAGCTAACAACTTTTACAGGAGTGGGTATGACATGAGAGTTCAAGATAACGTTCTTCTTGTCCATGTTCATTTTGAGACCCACTTGTTGAGAGATTCGACTGCGGTCGTCGAGCATTGTGCTTAGGTCTTCCAAGGTCTCAGCCATGACTACGATATCATCGACAAATCGAAGGTGCGTCATGTACTCGCCATTTATATTGATGCCAAGTCCATTCTATTCCAGAAGTGTAAAAACGTCCTCCAACAAAGTTGTGAACAGTTTCGGGGATATAACGTCACTCTGTCTCACACCTCCCTGGAGTGGTTTGGGCTTAGACTTCTGGTCCTGAAGATGAACTGACATGGAGGCATTTGCGTTTGCGGACTGCAACACTTGTATGTACCGGTAGTCTATTCGGCACCTTTGGAGAGCTAAGCATAATGGTAGATATACTCTTCGGTCTTCTGTACAAGTTGATTGTGGTGTATGGCGCTAAAGCCTTTCCAGAATCCGGCTTGTCCCGGAGGCTTGAAGTCATCAAACTTACGTGTGGGCTTCCGATCCCTCAAGAATTGCGTGGCTAAAGTGGTAATGGGCAAGGTAAATTGCGAGGAGAATAGACGGCCGTTGGGGTGGAAAGGTCTTTGATTGGAGGCCGCGAGCAGGCGGTCGCAACCGTGGCAGGCCTCCCTCCAGGTGGACCGACGATCTAGGGAAGATCGCGGGAGTCCCTTGGATGTGGGTGACACCTGTGCCACCCACATCCAAGGGACTCCCGTAGGCCTGTGTCTAGCAGATTGGCTGAAATTATGATTATGATGATTGGTAAAGTAGCTAATTGTTGTATGTAATTATGTTGTATTAAGACTGATTATCATATTGGAAGACTGATTGCCATTATCTACCTACTGTGATTTATTTTACAAGTATGTGTGTGACCGATGATAAAAACAAAGAAGAGAATTAAGAAATTTTGTTTTTTTGTTCAAATATACTTGGTTATATACCCAAAGCACTATCTTTTACTTAATGTAATGTTGTATAAACTACATAATACATATAGTATTATTTGTATACATAAAGTGTTATGGGGGACACCAAGAAATAAAAAGTTCCATCTGTCCCTGTATCTCTAATAAGGGGACAAATTGAACTTTTTATTCCGTTCTGTCCCCATGAGGGGACTGCACTGTGCAGGGAGACGGAAAGGAATAATCCCGGCTCCTGACTTCGATATCGAAACTACAGAATAACTATACATTTTTAATATTCAAATTTGATTAAATACTGTCTGAATAATATGTTTTTTTATTAAATCTCTTTATTTTCTTATTTTGAAACGTTTTTGCTAAATATGTAATGAAACGACTTCCAAGGAAATCACGATTAATTAAAAACGTTCCAAGTCTAAAATCACGTTTTTTTAATTAAAAAAATAAAAGTTGAATGTTTTATTAATGTACAAAAAAAGGTATTAATATTATATTTTGGATCATCAATGACCCAACTTAAAATATTTCGCTACCACAGAAGACTACTCAATTTAACTTTAAAACGTTATTACTCAAAACAAGCATTTTGTGGGTTGGAACGTTTTTATTAATCTACGTCCAACTGAACCTTAAAAAAAGAAATGAACCTTAAGGCTTTAACAACAAAAACCGATATGTATATTGTTATTACAGGAGTACCTGTACAATGCGAGCTGAAATTAAACCCATTCAAACTCGATGACTGTTCTCCGGATTTAATTAAAGGCCCGCGTGTATGGATCTTTATTGTGCAACAAGCGAGATACACGAAAAGCATTGTATATTCGGATTCTCCCAAATAAATCCGGCATTTAGTAGGTCACGGAACAAGAAATATTGTGTACCTATATTGTAGACAATGTACGAAGAAGATGATTGAAGTTAGATAAGGGTTTGTTTTGGTATTTGGTAGCTTTCCAGTCGCATTGTTACCTGGATGGAATAAAGGTTGTATATTATTTGCCGAAAGACGGATGAATGTAAGTAGTATTTGTTATTCAGGAAAAACGTAAGGCAGGCGTGGTGATTAAGCATAATCCCATCATAGTAGCGATGACTTAATTTCTATGAAAGAGACCTTTATATAGGCTGATACTTGACTTTAACAGTACCTAGTAACGTGTCGGATAGCTACTGCCTTAGCCTACCTAAATCTAGGCGCGATAAGGCACGGAATCACTTAAATGGAGCCATTGTCGCGTATTTTATGAATTTTCTACAATGTCAGCGATTGTGTGCCAGCAAGTGTTCCCAGCGATACGGAACTGAAACGTGGCCGCTTAAGAAGGCTCAAAGTTACTCAGAGGGCAATGGAGAGGACTATGCTTGGAATCTCGTTGGGTTATTGTGTCAGAAATGATGAGATCCGCAGGAGATCTATAGTCGCGGACATAGCCCAAAGAATTGCGTGGCTCAAGTGTCAATGGGCAGGGCATATTGAAAGAAGAAATGTTCCTATTTGATACCAAAATAACAAAAAAAAAAACAACATTATTTTAAACTTATGATATATTTCGAGGAGAACAAACGGGCCATTGGGGTGGAAAGGTCCTTGGGTGGAGGCCGCAGCCGTGTCAGGCCTACCACCAGGTAGACCGACGGTCTAGTGAAGGTCGCGGGAGTCTCTTGGTTGCGGGTAGCACAGGACCTTTCTGTGTGGAGAACTTTGGGGAAAGCCTATGTCCAACTGTGGAAGGCTTTGTCCAACTGTGGAAGGATTGGCTGAAATGGTGATGATGATCAATAATTAAGACACTCCGCTGTCTACATGTTCTAAAGATGGTTTACACAGTGCAAGCTGCTGCCAAACCAGGTGACAGTTACTTGGTGGAGTATTGCAGACTCGTACGCTAGCTCGGACTGTATACCTAAACCAGTCTTAAGATTAGGAGGACGTAAAAAATTTAGGATGTTAATAATATGTTTAGCAATACAGCCTGTTTCCACAAAATGTTTATTTGATAGTTTTTAAATTAATTTCATAATAAATTTTTTGATTTTTTTTTTGTGATAACGAGGTAGGACAAGCAGACCTCACTGATGGGAAGCGATGAAATCACAAGTGCGCAGCCAATACTTAAACCTCCCCACCCCCCTCGCCCCTCCCATTTGGTCTTGTGTGAGGCTGTGGTATCAGTCTCTCCAATATCCAGTCGAGCGGTCCATTCATGCCGAAGCGTGGCTCTCCCACGGTTAGTTAGTTCAGTTGGTATAATTGATTCATTAATGACTTACAAGTCCGGCCTCTAGAAGTCAATTATAAAAACAAAAAATCTTAGGTATGTTGTTAAAACATTGGCAAAAAGAAAATAGGATATTTTGAACTTAACTTTGGAAAGAATAGGTCTATAAATATCAAGAATTACTACTTAAGACCTTTGAGCCCCGATAATAAGGTCATAATTATTGTCATCATTCCGTCCTAATGTAAAGTAAAGTAAAGTATCAGCCTATATACCATTCCACAGCAGGGCAAAGGCCTCCATCATAGAAGTCAAGTCATCGCTACTATGATGGGATTAGACTTAATCACCACGCTTGCCTAATGCGGATTGGTGGATATATTTTTGCTCGACCCGGGATTCGAACCCGGGACCCTGAGATCACGGCCCGGTACTTGAACCACTAGACCAACGGGGCGTCTTAATGTAATACTCATAAATCTGGGAGAAATAAAATTTTTGTGACCTTACTTTCGAAGAATCGATACTGTTTTCATCAAAAGGTCTGCCCACTCTTTGTCGCACCTTCAACAATACCTAGTTACATCGTTTTTTCCCCTTTGATTTCTTGTTCTAGGAAATCTGCCCTTACAGAGGAGTTTTGTACTTTAGGGTACCGGAGGGAAGGGGAAGGGGTTAAAAGGTTGGCAGGGCACTTGTGACTCCGCTGGTGTTGCAGGTGTCCATGGGCGGCGGGAATCGCTTACCATCAGGTGATACGTCTGCTCGTCTTCCACTTCTCACATAAAAAGGCAATATCTTTTCTGTCAAACAGGTTGTTAAATTGGTTCATTATACTTATTACTTATCTTCCCTGTTGTGTAGCAGGCAAGTAAAGTTAAAATAACTTGATATTTGTATTTGTGATTTTTATAAATTCCTTGCCAAAATTAAGGAAATATCTATATTTTTTTATGCGTGCAATATCTGAAGGCTATATTGCGTTTAAGAGCCGTAAGATTAAATTCTATGTTGAAAGTAAGCCCGCCCTCTCCTATTAATTTTGTTATAAACAGAATGGGCGTTGTACCAACGGCGTGTTACAACTTGTTATGGTGACTCAATTTTTATTTTACCGAAAATCTGTAGCGTAAGGAAAATTATTGATAAAAAGGGGCTAGTACGTGTCCGATTCGCTCAAGGTTTAAAGAGGAAAATTGAGGTTATTTAGTAAGAGTACCTACTGGAGGGCCAATTCGTGGAAAGTGTTAAATAAAAGGTTGACTGCGCACTCGTGACTCTACTGATACTGTGAGTGCACATAGGCAGCGGTGATTTCCAACCATCAGGTGATCTGTTTGCTCATCCGCCATTTATGACATAAAAAAGGATAGATAGCGTTTTCGTAACTGGTCGACCTGACCTTATTAATAACATTATTAGTGGTTTAAGCTCTATTTATTCTTCCTCCTAATAAATATTTATTCATTTTTTCTGTGTGTTATAGGTATTCAAATCCACGACGGAAACCAGGGACTATTATTCGTATCTTTATGACGTGAGGCAATTCACCTTCATGCGCTTTATCCGAACTTTTTGTTTTGCACGACATTGTAAAATTATCGTCTTCTATTTGTTTTTTTTTTGTTATTGTTAAGTACTTAGTGATTTTTTTATACCTCATTGTTGAGTAGATTATCACCGCAGCCCATGGACATCTGAGAGATCAAATAGATCGCATTAGCGTTGCCGGTATTTTAAAAAGGAGTAGTCCTCTGGAAATAGGTACTTCAGCTAAAGCGTTGCACAAAACTTTGTGGAAGAAAATCCTAAATCTACTTAAGTACTTACCTCTTGATGAAGAGCATGTTTATTGTCCATATGCGAAGGCTGCCATAAGATAACTCGTTCGCTTTTCTAATAAAAAACTTACCATTTAATTTCATGTATTACCAACATACATATTGCTAGCAACCGCACGAGCTTCTGCAGGCTTTATTCCTTCAACACTATTATACAGATTCACATATAGAATACCATCATACCTTAGGCGGCGTCTAGCATATTCTGCTCCTTAATATATTCCTGCATTCAAAGGTATTTGTGCAATATCGCTGACAAAGTGAGATAATAATTTCCAGGAAAAGCTTTCAAGAGCTCAAAATTTTGTTCTTAGAGGCGAATATGAAAGTATATTTTGGCATTCTGTACTCGGTTTCTATCCGACATAAGGCAAAATGAATAAAGCCGGTGAAAAGAGACACTCGAGAGACTTTCGAAAATAGAAACTTCAATAGTGAGAATGGTTTAAATTATCAAATGTTCGAAATCCAGTGATTCGAAACCGTAAAAGTTTGTGGTAAAACTAATAGACTACTGGCCCGTGTTAAAAAAATGATGGGTCATTTGAACCACCAGATGACCTATGTAGAACGATATAAGAGCATCTATACATATAATAAAAATGTAAAAAAAGCTGTGTCTGTACATTGAAGACATTTATCTCAAAATAACTTAGGCCGACTAAAAAAACAGTAGCAGAACATGAATCAATAATTTTTAAAATTTTGTCTGTCTGTGCTGTTTTGTCTGTTTGTCTGTTTGTCTGTTTGTCTGTTTGTCTGTTTATCTGT
>CM026280.1:17232927-17289566 GCA_014851415.1 Cnaphalocrocis medinalis
GTCAAAATTTACCAGCTGTACCAAATTCACAAAGGTGCTGGGACAAAATCCAATGCGAAAACAATTCCAAAATTATCTCATCAACACAGTACCAACGCGGACCTTGCGCGTCTCAGAGCTGTTTCGAGGAAGGAGTCCGGCCACTGGCTACAAGCCTACCCGTCTGCGAACGTGGGCACCCTGCTGGACTCGGAAACCCTCCGAGTCGCTGTTGGCCCTCCGTCTCGGTGCTGAGGTTTCATCCCACACAGATGCTCCTGTGGCAACACTGTTACTGCTTTGGGGCACCACGGGCTCTCGTGTGTACGTAGTGCGCCGTTTCTCTAGGCATCTTCTTGAATGACATTATCCGTCGGTCGCTTGCCACCATCAATGTGCCGGCAAACCTGGAGCCGAACGGCATTTCACGTGATGATGGCAAGAGGCCAGACGGAATGTCTCTCATCCCTTGGGGATGGGACGTGCCCTGGTGTGGGACGCTACATGTGTTGATACCCTGGCACCTTCCCATCTTCCCGGGACTATGAGGAATGCCGGAGCCGCGGCCGAAGCTGCAGAGAAACTGAAAGCTGCGAAGTATAGGCACCTATCCGGTACCTACCACTTCGTAGCTTTCGGTGTCGAAACACTGGGCCCGTGGGGTCCCGATGCTCTCTCTTTCTTCCGAGACTTAACTAAGCGCTTAGTTGAAGTCACGGGAGACCCAAAAGCCGGCAGCTACTTCGCCCAGCGAATTTCCATCGCTATCCAACGAGGTAATGCTGCCAGCATTTTGGGAACATTGTTTTGATTGTCAGTCAACGTCAAATTGAAAAAAAATATGGCGGCAGAGCAAAAATGGCGACCACGCGGCGACCAATAGGAAATAGCACAGCAGCGCATTGCGTTACACAGCGAAACTAGAGTGTTATAGGCCTGGATTCTATTTATATTAGAGGTTATAAAATTTTTAGAAGAGACAGTGACAATGGCTATGGCGGAGTTGCCATTTTATGTAAAAATAATTTATTTTGCACTGAAATTGCCACCACTAGTTCTGATAAAGTTCAAACACTTGCCATAAAAGTTAAAACAAACGATAGTTCTCTTACAATCTTAGGGTCTTATTGTCCTCCTAGAAACGGTCGGTTTCCTATTGCTGTCTTAAAAATGTGATTAACTCTTTACCTACGCCTATTTTAGTCATGGGCGACTTCAATGCGCATCATACTGCTTTCGGATCAGCAAATAATAAACCAAGAGGAATTCAAATCTTTGACATGTTGGATGAAATAAATATGTGTATTTTAAATACAGGTGATTCAACCACCTTACGTAGACCCAATCAATCAGCTTCAGCTTTAGATATTGCTTTTGTGTCGCCAGGTTTAGCAGCCTCAGCAGAATGGTCTGTTTGTTTAGATGATAATTTGGGTAGTGATCATTTTCCTACTTTAGTTAAATTATTTATTTCAGCAGAAGTGTATGACAGTGTAGGGTCTTTTGAAAAATTCGTTTATAGAAAAGCTGATTGGTCAGGCTATTTAACTAAATCTTGCAATATATTTGATCAGTTATTAATAGAACCAAATCCTCTAAAAGCCTATGAAAAATTTTGTAATATTAATATCTTAATTAAATGATTTAAGACAGGAATTTGTTCCTATTCATAAAATCACTAGTAGTACACAAAAGTGTCGTAAATCAGTCCCCTGGTGGAATGATATTTGTTCCTCTGCAGTAAAACAAAGTAAATTAGCACTTTACTCTTATAGACGATATCCTACTATGGAAAATTATTTGATCTATAAAAAACTAGATGCCTTAAAAAAAAGAACAATTAAGGAACAAAAATCATTAAGATGGAAAACCTTCTGCTCTAGTTTTGACAGAAATTCTTCCACCAGTGAAGTTTGGAAATTGGTCAAAATATTTAACAGGAAAAAATCTTCGCCGAAAAGTAAAAATGATAATTTTATAGATATTTTTTTAAATAAGATTGCTTCAGACCAGTCCTCAGTTGATAACATTGATAATCTTAATCAGTTCTTTGATAGTAACGAATACAATTTACACTTAAATTCACCTTTTAAAGAAGAAGAATTCAATATGTCATTGAATAATAAAAAAGATACCACTCCTGGTTTAGACAATTTACCCTATATGTTAATTAAAAGACTTCATTCTTCTGCTAAATTAGTTTTGCTTGAAATATTTAATGCTTTGTGGAAATATAATGTCATTCCTAGTTCTTGGAAAACTATAGCTGTAGTACCAATTTTAAAACCAGATAAAGATCCAGCTCTAGCTGAATCATACAGACCCATATCACTCTCTTCATGCGTTGGAAAAGTATTTGAAAATATGATTAAGAACAGGCTGGAAATGTATGTGGAGTCTAGACAAATAATATCATCAGATCAATTTGGATTCAGAAAGGGTAGAAGTACAATTGACAGTTTATTAAAGTTCAGTGGTGATATACAGGATGCTTTCCAAAAGAATGAATATTTAATCAGTGTTTTTTTAGACGTTAGTGGAGCATTTGATAATGTAGATTTATGTGTCTTAGTTAAAGTGTTACATAGTTATCATATACCTGGTAAAATGTGCAAATGGATCTTCAATTTCTTTTATTCAAGACTTGTCTACGTCAAATTCAATGGCAGTTTATATGGTCCCAAAGAAGCTTTCAAGGGTGTTATGCAGGGTGCAACTCTATCACCTCTTATTTATATATTATATACCGCTGAACTGCATAAATATATTTCTGTAAAAAATCTTTCAGTATTACAATACGCTGATGACATTGTGTTGTACTCATCTAATAAAAATATACTGCAAGCACAAAATACTTTAAATGAAGCGTTAAATAATTTATTCTTGTATTATAAAGAAATGCTAAAACTTGATATTAATCCACATAAGAGTTCTGCTATGATTTTTAGTAATAAAATTGATTATAATAATGTAAATATAGATTTAAGATATTGCTCTGTAAATATTAGTATAGTTGATGGAAAAAATTTTTTAGGCCTAATTTTTGATCCTAAAATGAATTTCAATTCTCATGTCTATAAAGTAATTAGTAGAATGCAAAAGAGTGTAAATATTATGAGGCATCTAGCAAGTGTATCTTGGGGGATGGATCCCAAACTTTTAAATATGATTTTTAAGGCGATTGTTAGAAGTCATTATGACTATGGTTTGATAATTTTTGGAAAATGCATAAGCTCATCTTTATTTCATAAATTAGAAGTCATGCAAAATAAAGGATTGCGCATCATTACTGGCGCTATGTGTTCCACTCCCATTAATTCACTAGAAATAGAGGCAGGTATATCTCCAATTGAAATAAGGGTTAATTACTTATCTGAAAAATATTATTTGAAAATATTAGCAAATAGAGAATACTTTCATTTGTACATTAATAATAGTTTATTACAAGGGGAATTTAGACAGGACCTTGATCATTTGTGTAAAAACATTGACCATAATATTCGTTGGGACCTTGGTTCATTAGAAATTCAATTAACTGTGCCTACAATTTGTCAATATAAAATATGCAATAATGATGATTTTCTAAGTTTTATCGGTGGTGAAAAATCTAACCATAGAAGGATTTATACGGACGGGTCGAAAACAAATGAGAGCACCAAAGCTGCGTATTATGATTCTACAGCAAAATTTGGCAGATGCTTTACACTTGATAACAGGACATCGATATTTACAGCTGAAGTATATGCAATATTTACTGCTCTTCAGTACATAAGGGGAATAAGCATAGAAGAAAGTACGTGCTTCATGATTGTTACTGACTCATTAAGTACTCTCAAATGCCTACAAAATCCTAAACTTTCGTATAAAACAACCCATATATTATAAAAATTCGTGAATTATTACATTATAGTAAATACCGAATAGAATTTTTATGGGTTCCGTCACACTCAGGAATAACTGGAAATGAAATTGTGGACAGCTTAATGAAAATTCAAGTTCCAGATACTGACATATCGCAATACGCTCCACCTGCAGTTCCAATGACAGATTACTATCCTTTATTGAAGATCCGTATGTTTGATTTATGGGCAAGAGACTGGGAATATACAAGACAATACAAAGGAAAATGGTATGCAGAAATACAGCAAAATATACCCACCAAACCGTGGTACTTCAAATTAGAATCACCTTCAAGAAAATTTATTACCACACTCAATAGATTAAGACTTGGACACGGACAGTTTCCTGCTCATCTAAAAAGAATTAAGCTCAGCACTTCTGCCGCTTGTAATTACTGCTCATATAGTGAAGCCACCTTAGACCATTTAATTCTGGATTGCTCCGCCTTTCATGTGCAAAGATTGCTCCTTATAGATGGCCTAATAAAGGTATTTAAAAATGAAGAAATTCCCCGCCTCCTGCCATCTATACTCAAGAATCCTGAAACATATCAAGACATTTACCAGTACATAGTTTCCACATTTCAAGCACTTTGAGAATTACCCTACGTTTGTCATGAAGATTTTAAATCAAGATTCAAGACGTCATTTCAGTTCATATTATAAGAAAATTTAGATTTCAAGAGACACAATACAATTCAAGAATGCTTCTTTCAACGGACTCATAATTAAGTCCCAGAGGACTGATCTGCTACATAATAGGAAAATATTGTGATGAAGATTTGGCTGTATGGACCGTTCCGAAGCCGTAAAACTTATATAAAAAAAAAAAAAAAAAAATGTCTTGTCAATGTTTGTCACTTTCATAGAAACAGGATTCTTTGTTTTTATTGAATCATTGTGCTTTTCTCAGTGTAATTACTTTAATTTCCGTACCAACTATTGTTCTAAGGCTTAATAAAACAAGTGTCTGTCATACTAGCGTCTATCACATTACGAGGGCAAAGGACTGAGTCACAAAAATGGTTGGGTTAGATGCCGACATGAACCGGGACGAGGACTGTGACAATATTGGCCTGGGGGTGTGCCTTGGAGCACTTCTCCGAAGTAGAAGATGTCTTGAACATGATAGACAATGTGAAAAATATCTATAACACACCATCTTTAGAAGTAGAGTATGATAAACTGTACACTATACTGAAGCAGTATTACGAGCAACCTCATTTGCTCGATCCTCATTTGGACAAAATATTGGCCAAGTTCCTGAGCTTGATCAAGGATAAGAACTCTCCATTTGAATTGAAACATGCAACATTCAATTATATGTATCAGATTATAAGAGTAAGGGGGTATAAAGTTGTCATCAGACATCTTCCTCATGAGGTATGTTCTGACTACTTCATTTGTTTTTTTCTTACTTATTGTTTTATCTTTGCCTTCTAATTCTTCCATCATGTCTTTTATTCATTAAGCAGCATATCATGCTGTCCAACTTGTCTGAGTTCAGAATAATTTGCAAAGTCACAGAAGTAATAAGATGAAACTTTGTCAGGTTTCAGATCTACTTACTGTACTATCATTCCTGGAGATACAGGACCCAAAAGACAAGGAGACATGGAGAAGCAGGTTTGTGCTGCTGCTGTGGCTCTCCATTGTCGTAATTATACCATTCCACATGAGCCGATTGGATGGATTTGCTCCTGGCCAGCCAGGTGAGTTTACTACATTAAAATAAGTTTTGTACTTTTGTAACATTAACTTTTTTCTTGAACAGCAGCATCAAATTATTCTGTTTACATGTTGACATTTTTCCTCACAAATTAATGAAATATTCTATTTTTTTATAGATGCTGGCACGTCCAAGAAACTCACAGTTATGGAGAGAATTTTTAATATTTGCAAGACTTATGCTTTGAGTAAGGACTCCTGTGCTGAAGCAAGTGCTTATTTAGCTTCTAAGTTTCTTATAAGGTAAAATTAAAGCAATAAAATTAATATTTAAAAAAATATAAATTACAACTGCCTTGTTGAATTTATTGTGAACATTTTTAAAAATAATAATATCTCACACTGTCTCTTGTATATTATCAAAACTTAACTAGAAGTTAGTAAGTTAGTTATTGCCATAATTTAGACAAGCATCAAAACAATTGAATATTGATTTCTGTAAAGTTTTTTTTTGTTTTTGCTTTTGTAGGTCAGATGTAAAAGAGCTTTACATGGGTGCATTCTTTGACTGGGCCTGTGAATTACATTCCAATCTGCAAGAAGAAGAGTCTATACACTATGGTGTTTTAGCTGCTGTGGCAGCCGTACTGAAGCATGGCAAGAGGGATGATCTGCTGCCGTTTGCTCCAAAACTGCTGGAGTGGGTCACAAACCAAAACTATAAGCAGCACAAGGCTATGTTGGTCAGGAAATATGGAGTGAAAATTGTACAGAGAATTGGTAATAATCTGTATAATTTTATTGTGGTTTTGTATTGACAGTTATTGGTGTCAATATTTAAAAAAAAATATTTATCAAATACTTAGTTTTTTTTAAAATTTAATTTATCAAAGTTTGACTATCTATCAAATTATTATCTTTGGCCTTCAGGTCTGACATTCCTGCGGCCTCGCGTCGCGTCGTGGCGCTACACTCGCGGCTCGCGGTCGCTTGCCGTCACGCTGGGCGGCGTTGCTGCTGCTGGAGACACGGAACCCATCACTTCACCCCCTGATGATGATGATCAAGATATTCCACAAGAGGTAGAAAACCATGATTAAACATTTTCGCTCTGTGTTCCGCCGAGTGAATGAGGGTACCAGAGACCTAATCAGGGTAAAGGGGCTTAAAAGATTGACGCACTTGTGACTCCACTGGTGTTGCCAGTGTCTATAACCATCGGGTGATCCGTCTGCTCTTCTGCCACCCATGACATAAAAAAAGACAATTTAAAGTCAATTTCTGTCATTCAACCTGATAAATGCTTGAGACGATGAAATCTCTCTCTTTCTAATAAGAGCATTGTTCTTGGCACTGGATTAGTCTCCATTGATCTCTTTACTTTTAGCCAGCACCTTTAATCTATCTATACATATAATAAAAATGTAAAAAAGCTGTGTCTGTACATTGAAGATATTTATCTCAAAATAACTTAGGACGACTAAAAAACAGTAACAGAACATGAATCAATGATTTTTAAAATTTTTGTCTGTCTGTTTGTCTGTTTATCTGTTTGTTCGCGCTAATCTCGGAAACTACTGAACCAATTCGAATGAAACTTTTTTTATTGTATAGCTGTAATATCAGGGCAACTTATAGAATATATGAAATTTTGAAGACCAGGCTCCTTGATGTAGAACCACAACAGCCCAGCTAAACTATAAGAGGTAGGTCAATGGTACTTTAACAAAAGTTGTTTAGATTGATGAGCAATTTATGATGCCATGAAAAAAAATCGAAGATCATGGAACATCTGGTTTGGACCTCTAAGAGCCCAGCTACACTATAACAAATATGGAATGAAATGGAATGGAAAATTGTCAAATGTGATGAGCATTTATGGATGAGATCCTATAAGGAAGGATATTCCGAACTTAAACCCCTAATGGAGCGAAAAGGGGGTTCAAAGTTTGTTCATGGGACTACGTGATTCCTTGGCCCAATTTACTCCAACTTTTGCATACACATTCTTTGACAGAATTGATGGATAAAATATAAGATTCAAACTTTAATAGAATACTTACATCCCCTAATGGAATAAAAAATAATTTGGGGGTTACTTTCATTAGAAGTTGATATTTTAAATATTAAATGGGTTTGCACTTGACCTCATCTCACCTGATGGAGAGTGACAATGAGGTCTAAGATGTAGCGTGCTTTCCCAGAAGAAGGCTCTCTCGACTTAAAGACACCCAAATTGTAGCTCTCTGGAAATACAAAAGCCGGCAAGTTGTTCCATTCCTTAGAATTTCTTATAAAATATAAATAAGCCGCCTTAAAAATCTATTAACCTATAAACGAACATTTATAATAAGTAATATTTTTGTTAAATTCTATTTAAATAATCATCTTTAAGTCAAGAGTCATAAAGTTCACGCAAACGAAGTTGCGGGCGGCCACTAGTTCTAAATACGACATAACATCAGCTTTTTCCTTAAGTAATTGAATGTGTGTGTTTGTTTGTCCATCTATCACGGCAAAACGGAGCGACGAATGGACCTGATTTTACGCATCTCTCAACTAACACATAAAGAGAGAAGGTGTGACTGAAAACCAGCGCTTCGCCGGACGCCTGTCCTGCGACAGCATAAGCTGAGTCACTACCCTTTGCTCAAACCATTTGTTGATTTGTACCTATTTATTGTAAACTGTTAGGATATTTTGAGCAATAATGGATTTTCATTTTTTTTTTTTTAGTGGAGATAGTTTAAAATATGGAGGGTGACATAGGCTAGGTAAATATTAATAATTAATTTTCAGGTTGAAGATGTAGTCGAACTTCTCCTATGTTCTCTCCGCGACGACGACACGGTGGTGCGGTGGTCGGCCGCGAAGGGCGTCGGGCGCATCGGGGCGCGCTTGCCGGCGCTGGCGGCCGCCGACGTGTGCGAGTGCGTGCTGGGGCTCTTCGCCGAGAACGAGCGGGAGACTGCCTGGCATGGGGGGTGTATGGCGCTCGCTGAGCTGTGTGAGTGTAACTTTCGTTTTGTATGGAAGATGGAGTAGGGCCTATGTTCTGTCTGAGATGACACGGTAGTGCATGGAGGATGAGATGTTTTCCTTTAAATGTCTTAAATTCACCCAATTATTAAAAATGAAATGACCGAACCTGTAGTGCTACCATGAGTTGACATCTAAAACTGACATAACGTAAACTGTAGCTCTGTTTCTTTCAAATGCATCACAATGAAAGAGACAAAGCGATAGTTTTCGATAGCGAGGATAGTATTTCAAACTCATGGTAAGGCTACTGGTTACTATTTTGCCACGTTGACAATTGTCGCTTTTTTGTTGCCATAATGTAGAGTGACAATTGTCAAGCGACAGATAGAATGTTTAGGAATGATGTGATGATGATATGATGTTTCGGCTACGTTACAGTTGAGTCCGCTTGTGACCACGGTTGCTGACCATGTCTCATAAACTATTTAAAAAAACTAAATTTCTTAAAGCTTAATTTCCACCCTCCAGCCCGTCGCGGCCTCCTCTCCCCCCAACAAGTGGGGGCGGGAGTGTCCGCCGTAGTAGCGGCCTTAGCCCGCGACGAGCCCCGGGCCGCGTGCGGCGGCGGGGGCGGAGGCCGCGCGGCGCGCGACGCGGCCTGCCACGCGGCCTGGGCCTTCGCCCGCGCCTACGACGCGGTGGCGCTGGCCCCACATGCGACTACGCTGGCTAATGCGCTGATTGCTACTGCCTGCTTTGATAGAGAGGTAAGGACTTGAATTTAAAAAAATCACACAACATCTCTTATGTACCTTAAAAATTTGTGTTACAGATATCAGGTAACAGAGGATTGCAAATATAATACTTGAATACATTATAACACTCAGTCCCACAATTGACAACATTTCATCGAAAAATTGATATGAAAATTAAAATGCCATTTATGTTTTTGGGGTGCCCGGATGTGAATTACGCTTTTTTAGATATTTATTACTCTAAAAATTACGAGATACAAAAAAATTACACGGTAGGTGTTATAGCCAATATTCCTTTTACCACTATTTTTATATTTTTAAATTGATTTCTGGACGTACAAAAAAAAACTCATTACAGATGTCAAAATTGTCAGATGCCATTTATAAATTAGTGAGCATAGAGTTTTTTTTTTTTTTTTGGTTTAATTTTTTCCTATTAAGGAAAGGCAAAGGGAACAGAGCCCATACAGCCATCGTCTGTAATATTTTTATATAAGCTGAAAATAAAGTTAAATAGGCCGAAGCCATGTCTTTGATGTAACTTGTCTTCATTTTAGCTGAAAAGATAGAATCGAATCAAATCATTTTGTCGCTTATCCTGAAAGCGGTAAAAATCTGTTAAAAGGCCAAGGCCAAGTCTTTTATAGTTTTTGTTTTTCATATTTATTTTGGCTGAAAATTTAGAAACATATTATAGAGTACTTTATATACATACATTTATATATATTATAACCAACTATTTACATATTTTTTAATTAACAAGAAAAACCCAAGGAACGAAACGTCATCCTGTAATTCTTTTCAATAATACCTATCTGTCAAACATAAAGAAAAGGAATATACCTAACCTAACGAACAATAAAACAGTGAATAAAACAAACAATAACAATTTCTCAGAATAATAACTTATTACAGTTATTATTCTAAGGTAAATTTACATGTCTTCAATTAAAGAAACAATAAAGTCTTAATAAGGATTTAAAACAACAATACCTATCAAACTAAACAAAAAAAAAAAGGAATATAACCTAACAAACAATATGTCAATTTCTTAGAATAATAACTTGTTACAGTTATTATTCTAAGGGAAATTTATATGTCTCCGATTGTCGAAACAATGAAGTTGTATAAGGGTTTAAAACAATCATAACTAGATAATATTTGTTGAAGAGAGCGCGGGATATTTTCAGGCGTATGATACTTCTCCAGGAGGCGGTCAATGAGAAGAATCCTAGCCAAAGCAAAATTACTACATTCAAAGAAAAGATGATCTAAAGTTTGATTATTGAAGTTGCAGTAATTGCAAGCTGGCGAAGAAATAATATTTATTCTATGGAGGTGAGCATTAAATCTGCAATGTCCAAGCCTTAGTCGAGAGATAATAGTAAAGAATTTCTTTCTGTATAATGAGACCCTTGAGTAAACCATGGTTTTGTTATTTTTTGTTGATTTCTAAATACCATTTTCCCTTCTCTAAAGTAACTTGTTTCCATATTTCAAGAAACTCGTCACGCAATTTCTTTTTAACTAGTAACTAAAATATCAGAGTCCGGAACTTGAATTTTGGCTATAGGATATTATGAGTGCTGTTTGTGATTGTACCTAGCAAGAAAATCGACCTGCTCATTACCAAACACACCTATGTGAGATGGAGTCCAAATTAGAACAATATCTTTGTTATGCGATGCTACTAATTCAAAATATTTTAAACGAATCTTGTGTATAATGTAGTTAGTTGAGGTACTGTAATTTGGGTTTTCTAATGCCTGTAAAATACTCATGCTATCTGAAACTATCAACCACTTAGTATTTTCTTGAGATTCAATATAGTCAAGAGCTTTAAGAATACCAAAGCTTTCTGCAGTAAAAATACTAGAGACACCTGGAAGCCGATATCCGTACCCTCTTCTACTTTGTCTGTCATAAATAGCAGTTGAGACACTACTAGAATTCTTTGCTCCATCTGTATAGATCTTATGGAATCCTTCCCATTTATTTAAAAGACAGTAAACATCAGTTTTTTGTTTAAGAGTTCTATCAATGACAACATTAACTCGGAAGAATTTTGGAGCATAGCTGTCTTGATAACAAGGCCAAATAGGACTATTATATAAATTGTGTTCATTTCTTAATCTTAATATTTCAGGCAAATGTTTGAACAAGAATATAGAATTCAACGACGAAGGACTGGCTGTTTCGGATTGGTGCTGTAATTTTTCAAGAAGTGGGTGCTGTGTTATTGATGAGAGTTTCAAAATGAATCTTGATGTCAGATATTTAAATCTTAACATCAGGGGTGGAACATTACATTCTACTTGCATTGAAATAATAGGTGATGAACACATTGCTCCAAGAATGATACGTAAGCATCTGTTTTGAATTTTTTCTAGTTTATCTACTAGAGCTTTAACTCCTGCATAAATAAAGAAGGCATATTCAAAATGACTCCTTACCAGAGATTTATATAATATTAATAAAATTTTGGGGTCTGCCCCCCAATATGTGCCTGTTAAAGATTTCAATATGTTACATGCTTTTATAGCACGGTTTGCCAAACAATCGACATAGCAATTAAACTTAAAGTTGCTTTGGAAGACAACTCCCAGAAATCGAATGTCATTCTCCACAGGCAAAAGTTCACTACCATAGTAAATAGAGATATTTGAATGTCTAAACGGCCTTTTAGAAAACATAACTACTTTACTTTTTTCAGTGCTGATTTCCAATTGTAGACTCTCATAATAGACTTTTAGTCTTTGGAGAGCAGCATTGATTGTTTCCAAAATATGCGAAAGATTACTACCTGAACAATATACAACCAAATCATCAGCAAACTGTAAATTACTAACTTGGGGCCCTAAAACATTGTTTAGCTGATGAATGTAGAGAATAAAGAGCAAAGGACTTAAGATTCCACCTTGAGATACACCTTTATAAGAATATCTTGGGCCAAATAACTGATTTCCATGTTTGACAAATATTGTTCGCTCACTTAAAAAGTTAAAAATCCAATTTACTATTTTTCCAGGGACTTGCAAGCCAATTAAGATGTTTGAGAGGGTATCTAAATTGATGCCATTAAATGCGCCTACCACATCAAAGAAAACACTTACTGTATACCCATTTTGAGAAAGACTATTGTTGATGTCTAAGGAAAAATGACTCAAACTTTCCCTAGCAGAGCGACCACGTCGAAAACCAAATTGATTGTCTGGTAAGATTCTTTTGCTTTCAATGAAGTACTCTAAACGTTGTTTTATAAGTTGTTCAAATATTTTTCCTACACATGAACTCAACGTGATAGGGCGATAGGAATCAGCAAGATCTGGGGATTTTTGGGGTTTCAATACTGGAATAAAGCAATCAGTTTTCCACTGTTTTGGAATAATATTTTTGGACCAAAGACAATTTAACAAATATAAAAATGTGGAAAGATTAGTTG
This sequence comes from Cnaphalocrocis medinalis, assembly GCA_014851415.1. Lineage (NCBI taxonomy): Eukaryota > Metazoa > Arthropoda > Insecta > Lepidoptera > Crambidae > Cnaphalocrocis > Cnaphalocrocis medinalis. Next base: position 17,245,653 of record CM026280.1, read on the forward strand.
TGTTTAATAATTTTATCATTTTGTATGATATCCAATCCAAGCCTGTTGCAGTATTTTTCCTGGAATGTAAAGCTGACTTTAGTTCTGTGATTGAAAAGTTATTGGCTAAAAAGGAATTGGCTGTACTTGTTTTATTGTTTGGATTATTTATAACTGTATCTGGAGTGTATTTATTTAAGAATGAATTTATCCATTCACAGTCACAAAACTCACTTTGTGCGGTGAACTTTTTGCCGAATTTTTTCATCTTAGACCAAATTTGATTCATGGGTGTGAGCCTGCAAACTGATGAACAAAACCTCTGCCAACTTTCCCTTTGTTCTTGTTTTAGGGTTCTTTTTTAAGTGCTTGAGCACGTTTAAATAAAATATAATTTTCCTCAGATGGATTAGATTTAAATGTAATAAAGGCCTGCTTACAACTATCTACAGCTTTTGCACAAGTGCCATTCCACCATACCAATGGAGTTCTTTTTGTTTTATATGATGGTTAGAATCATTATTTTGTTGTGCCTGTTTAGTTGAAGGTTTGATAATTAAAGACTCGTTTATGGCAGTATGAATTAAATTACAAAAAATGTTGTAGCTTGAAACTAAATCTGAATGATCAACTTGGAAACTAACTAACATCTCATTTATTTTCTTTTTATACTCACTCCAATCTACTAATTTCAGGTTGGCATGCTGAGGGATGTTTGCAGAGACTGAGGGAGATTGCACAAAAGAGCCAAATGTGTATGAAGTAAGGGTAGGCAGATGATAACTACCAAGAGAATCTGAGCAGACTTTCCATTCACATGACAGAGAAATCGATGCAGAGACAAAAGTTAAATCAAGACCATTGGGTCTTGCAATGTGTGAACCCGTTGTAGTAGGCTGACCATCATTCAAGAGAACGAGATTATTGTCATCAATAATATCCAGAATGTCACGACCACGTGAGTCAATATTTGTACAACCCCAAGAAGTATGATGAGCATTAAAATCGCCTGCAACAATACAAGGCTTTGGAAGACTACGAATTATTTGATCTAGTTTATTTTTATCAAACCTGGGAGAACAATTACCTGGTACATAAAAGCTGACTAAAGTTAGCAATTTTTTGTTAATTTCTATCTGAATTGCTATATTTTGCAAAGAATTGTCAAAAAATGTATTTATTTTAGTAAATTTCAAACTATTATGAACTAGAATGGCCACACCATTGTGATCATTACCACAGTCATTTCTCACAACAGTGTAACCACTCATGTTAAATTTTATATGTGGCTTCAGCCACGTTTCGCTGATTAATGCTATGTGTATGGTACGATTGTTGCAATCGCCATGAGCTCCAGAGGCCCCTCCACGACAACGATCGTTGTCATAGAGAAACCTCTGAAACTCATGACGATTGCTTAGCAAACTTTGTGCATTCCATTGCGCTACGTTTAAGTAACGCGCGAAGAGGAGGCTTTACAGTTTTTGTACTGTAAAGTTTCTTTAATGGTGTCTGTAATAATTTGTGAACTTATACTTGTATTATTTGTTTTGTTTAAAGTCAAGACTTTAATTAAGGATTCTGTTATTAGACTAAGTGCTTTTTCATTGCTTAGTATTAAGTTTATTAGTTCCTGACTATTTTCAGGTTTTTTAAGGGATGGAAAGTTTTTTTCTTTGTTGTTCATTATATCTGAGAAAGAAGTTGTCGAGTATTTTGTTTTATTTTCCATTATTTTTTGTTTTTTGATAGGGCATTGACCTGACACAGACAAGTGATTCCCTTTGCAATGGACACATGTTGCCCTTTCAGAAGGAACCTCGCATTCTTTAAAACTGTGAGAACCTGTACAAATAGAGCACCTCTGAGAGTTGTGGCAGAACTTTGCCAGGTGACCAAATCGAAGGCATTTAAAGCATTGCTTTACTGGTGGGATATACGGCAATACAGGCAATCTCCACATTTTTATGAAGACGTAGTCCGGGAGAGACACTGATGCCGAAAATGTTATTGCTACCGATTGGGTGGGTACTAGTTGGAGCTTGTCATCAACTTTAGCCTTCTTCATCAGTCGCCTAACACATATGATTTTTTTGGAGCTAGACAAAGCCTTGAAAATTTTTTTATTCGACATGTCTGTGGGGACACCATTGATGACCCCAGTCAATTCTGTTGTACCTGCAGGGATGGATGCTTTAATATTTTGCTCACGCAAGAAAGTATTGTTGTCGAGGAAAGCATTAGCCAAGTTAGGGCTGTTGAAGACTACTCCGACCTTATATTTGTTCACTTTTTTTAAATACTTTATGCCCTTTACAAATCTAGTGAAGCAATTACTAAGATGCATCATATCTCTTGTCCCCATTAAATTCTCATTGCAGCTTTCGACAAAAACTACAAACTCGTGGCCTGCGACGCTGTCCTCCGGGTACCTACGACAGTAGTCGGTAACTCGGTAGGGCGAGTACTTGTCCTCCTCTTCCTCTAGCCCACGATCCGACTCCGAGTCACTGGTCCCTTCAGACTCAAAAACTGTTACCTGCCCTGTATCAGCGAGAGCCTTTTTCCGCTTCTTCGCCATCCTCGCAGAAGAAAATTTACAAAAACTTACCTAAAGATACTATTCACAAGACTAATTAAGATAAAATGTACAAAAAATAATGACTAAAAACTATATCTACAAATTATTTTCCAAAATTTTTGATCGGAGCACTTGAAATGACCGCCAACTCGCTTCAAGGTTCCCGCGCTTTTTTCTGAGCATAGAGTATGTAACTTACATACTGGGTATAGAGTAATCAGCTACTATCGGTGGACAGCGACATCTAGGAATTACTGTTAGAACTAAAAAATATATTTCTATGAAACCCGTAGTTTTCTTTTTAAATCCTTCATTTAGGAAACTAAAGTACGCGGGCTGGTCGTATAATAAGCGATATCTATACAAATAAGTAGATACATTTTAGTTATAGGTAGGTTTCGATGCGTATAATATATACCAAAATGTTTAGTTCAAGAGTAATTATTAGATGTCGCTGTCCTCCGATAGTAGCTGATATCTCCATGCCCGTTTTATAAGATACTCTATGAACAAATTTCGAATGAAAGATTTAAATTTGATTGACATGTGACAGTTTGACAGGGACTAGACTTTTTTTAGGCCAGCGAGAAGCAAAGAAATATTACAGATAAGGCGTGTCGCACACACACTCAAGAGTCGAGGCGGAAGCGTTCAAGAGGCGCACCGCCTCTGACTTTTCTATACAATCAAATATGTCAACGCATACTGCCAGAGTCGCGGCGCAGTCGAGGCGCAGTCGAGAAGGCGGAGGTGCAGGGTCGAGTCGGCGACGCGGCGCGGGCGCACGGCACGCCGCCGCCCCGACCCCGCCGCCATTTTGTCATCGTCTTCTGACGACGACATATTGAATGGGTGTAAACGATGCTCTGCACCTCCGCCTCGACTCTTATATCACACCTCCGCCTCGACTGTGCCTCGACTCTGGCAGTGTGCTACCCGCCTAGCACCTGCAATGGTACTTACGTCGTTTTAGAATGAGCAGGTTTTTAAATAATTATTTCTCAAAATTTTACCTACTTAATGTTGTCAATTCGCTACATGGTGTACTATAGAACTGAGATCCATTTACACGGGGACTGTTTATTTGTGATGTGAAATGTTTGATGATTGGTTAGTAATCAATGATGTTTGAAGTTGGACCGTCTTACAGTCTGCCATCTCACATTCGTTAAGCCTTTGACTGCCACATTTCTAGACATAATAGAAAAAATATTGTAAGTCAACGCTGACCACAATCGCTCCTGATGGAAAGTGAGGAGGTCTAGGATGACACCTAGAAGATGCCTGTTCACTCTTGCCTAAAAGATGTCTAGATTATAAGCTATAATTATAGAGTACATGTTTATCATCAGATCAACTGCCGGCGCGCCGCCTCAGCCGCGTACCAGGAGAACGTCGGCCGGCACGGGATGTTCCCGCACGGCATCGACGTGCTCACCACCGCCGACTTCCAGTCCGTGGGGCCGCGGAACAACGCCTACCTCCTCATAGGTAAGAGTAAGAAAACATTTATTGACCACAGCATTTACACAGACAAAATAAAGAAAACATAGAAGTTGTGGCCAACAAGGTTCACCCTCAGCATTGTCGCGAGCAGTTGCTGCAGCGCTGGTTTTCAGGCTGGAACTTGGGTGAATAAATAAAAAAAAGTAGACATGCACAAAACAACAGATACAAAAAAAATATAAAAAATATATTAATAAATGGATACATTGAAATAGGGATGTGACAAATAGGTACACTATACTCTGATTCATAATTCGGTATTTGACATGGTTAACAATTAAATAAGAAAATAATTGAATTATGTAGATTTTACGACGCTGATTCAGAATATCTATGTTAATTTACAAATTAAACATTAGAAATATTTTTATTTCTTAAAAATAAATAAGAAATTTTGCATCTGTGGATTATCAAAACTAAAACGGCTTGTAGCCAATCAGAACGCGTGACGTCACGATGCAAGAAACAACAAAATTCCCCTTGTCAACGGTGGTGTTACTGTTAGTTTGGGGTTAAACATTTGGACAAACAAAGGGAGAGTAAATGAAACAATATATTTTTAATTAGAATGATTTATTGAAATATTACAAAAAATTATTACGCATTTATATTGATTTTCAAAATGAATAAGTTTATTGTACACGTGTCGATATATTTCTGGGGGTCTAATTTTTTTGAAATATTGGATAAACGAACATTCGTATACTTTCTATATTAAAATTAGCGAGCTCCAATTATGGTTTACTATCTACTCCGTTATCATGCATGATACTCCCGGACCACATATTTTATTCCTTTTACCTCGAAATATTTTATAGCCACCTTTTTATTTTTAGAATAAATTCCAACATCGTATGACCAGAAGAAAGGACAGTAATTTCTCTAATTCACTTTACAATGTTTTAATATTATAATATACGTCTATACTATTTTATTCAAACTATAATGAAAAGAACGGATTTTGAAACTAACTGCAGTGAGTGAATGATTCATTCAAAAGTCGAGTTGATTTTAATTGGTCCCATCACTAGGACCGATACCACGATATCATTATTAAATTTTTCTGTCGTTTACGTATCGTAACGATTTTTTATTAAAATACATTTTCTAGTTTAATACACATTTGATAATTAATAAAAGTCATTACTTATGATAGGAAACGCGATCTTGTTGCGAATTTTAGCTGTCAGATCGCCTTTTACATGAAAATACTGCACAATTCACCATTTTTAAGAGAAACGTCACGCGACACGGAGCGATGCAAATGGCGATGTAGCGACATCCAAGTAGTTTTGTATAACTTAGTTGACCAGTTCCGAATAGTTGACCAATGTACTTTGCCGGAGGGGAAACGCCCGGTATGGCATCTCCAGTGGCTATATACTCAAAGATTGAATCATGACGTCGAGGGCTAATTTGTCACGTGACTTGCTGTTGTTGGCGGGAAATTTGAATCGTATTATTTAAAATGGCTGTTTTTGTTATAAATTAACTTTAAAAATGAAATAGACAATTATCAAACGTATCTTTAGTGTCCTAAGAATACAATAAAATACTTTTTTAAAAATTGTCAAATACCCAATTATGTAAAGTAAACTGACAGATGTCAATGTGTCATCCCCATACATTATGACTCAATTTGACACATGCAAAATGTCAAAATGCATAGAAACTTGTCATTTTCATCTGTCAGTTTACTTAACATGATTATGAATCACAGTATACACATTGGCATTCGTCCGTGGTACTCACTCAGCTGGTCCCACCTGAAAACCAGCGTTACGGCCTATGCTCGTAACATAAGCTGAGTGAGGGCCATTTATGCTGGATGCCTCAACACAACACAGTTAAACACACGGCACTGCTGGCCAATAGAGACGGAGAGTAGTTTTTTGTTTTGTCCAGAGTATTAAAATAACGTGCGATATTAAGTTTATTTATTATGTCGTACGTTGCATACGGTTAATCTGATTATAAAGTGAAATGTATTTTCTTTCTTTCTTCTTTCATAGCGCCGGAGGTGGCCAAGTTCCCGGAATACACGCGGCCGCTGGTCGACCATCTCGTCGAGTTGAAGGTGGAGCACTGGGACTGTGCGATCAGGGAGATTGCAGCGAAGGCGCTGAATAAGCTGACTGATAAGGTTGGTTTCTATTTAGATCTTTTTCTTTAAATGTCTTAAATTCATTACAATATAAAAAATCAAATGGCGGAACCTGGTCACTATTTGACTGTTGTCAGCCATCGAAACCACGGTTGCTGACCATTACTGTATACATATATCTTATGCCTGTGTATACTTAATAATACCGGAATAATGAAAACGGGAATAAACGCGACATAGCTGTCGCGTTTATAGTATAACTAGCAGCCGCCCGCGACTTCGTCCCCGCGTGGACAACCCCTTTTTCCCAATAAAAGTAGCTATGCCTTCTCAGGGTCTAGACCATCTGTATACCAAATTTCATTTAAATTCGTTTCAGTAGTTTTGGCGTGAAAGAGTAACACAGACGACAGACACAGAAGACAGAGTTACTTTCGCATTATATATTAGTATGGATAGTTTCTATATACATCCAAAAAATACTTATAAACGTAAATTTCTTAAGACTTAATCTCCACCCTCCAGCCCGTCGCGGCCTCCTCTCCCCCCAGCAAGTGGGGGCGGGTGTGTCCGCCGTAGTAGCGGCCCTAGCCCGCGACGAGCCCCGGGCCGCGTGCGGCGGCGGGGCGGAGGCCGAGCGCGCGCGACGCGGCCTGCCACGCGGCCTGGGCCTTCGCCCGGCATACACGCGGTAGCCCTGGCCCCACATGCCCACGCTGGCTAATGCGCTGATTGCTACTGCCTGCTTTGATAGAGAGGTAGGGACTTAGAATTAAAAAAAATCACACAACAATCTCTTATGTAGCTTAAAAATTGTGCTACAGATATCAGCAGAGGATTGCAAATACAATACTTGAATACATTATAACACTCAGTCACACAATTCGCTACATGGTGTACTCTAGCAACTGTGATCCATTTACATGTGACTGTTTTATTGTGATGTAAAATGTTGATGGTTGGTTAGTAATCAATGATGTTTGAAGTTGGACCGTCTACAGTCTGCCATCTCACATTCGTTAAGCCTTGGACTGCCACTTTCTAGACACATAGAAAAAATATGTAAGTCAAACGCTGACCCAATCGCTCCTGATGAAAGTGAGGGTCTAGAATGACACCTAGGAAGATGCCTGTGTTCACTCTTGCCTAAAAGATGTAGATTAAGCTATAATTAAGAGTACATGTTTATCATCAGATCAACTGCCGGCGCGCCGCCTCAGCCGCGTACCAAGAGAACGTCGGCCGGCACGGGATGTTCCCGCACGCTCGACGTGCTGACCACAGCCGACTTCCAGTCCGTGGGGCCGCGGAACAACGCCTACCTCCTCATAGGTAATAAGAAAACATTTATTGACCACAACATTATTTCATCATCATCATTTCAGCCAATAGACGTCCCTGGCCTCCACTCGGACCTTTCCACCCCAACGGCCGTCTGTTCTCCTCGCAATATGCCCTGCCCATGCCACTTCAGCCCGCAATTCTTTGGGCTATGTCCGTGACCTGAGATCTCCTGCGGATCTCATCATTCTAACCAAGATTTAATCATAGATATGCCCTGACACCTAAAAACGAGCAATATTTTGATGACATGACGTGTGCGTGTCATCGAAAGTCACTATCTATGAGGATAAAATACGGTCAGCAAAATTTTCATACTGGGAACTAAAAATAAAACAATTCCTAAATTTAAAAGCAATTTTATTTATGGGACATTTTATTTCTAAATGTTACATACATTTATCTATTTATTCAAATAAATTACTCTAATCACAGAGCGAATATCGGGTTTGATCACCAAACCGCATAAAGGGTGGTGATTATGCCTAATCCCATCATAGTAGCTATGACTTGATTTCTATGATAAAGGCCTTTGCCCTACTATTCCTTAAGAAAAATTATGAGTAATATTTACTATAATTTAATAATGTAATGTCCTGACTGCGTACTAAGTAGCTTAAGCACTTGTGTTATAGATTAAGACAACAGAAGAAACACAAATATAATACTTTTACTTTACGCCGACCTAGAGAGTCAAATATAAATATTTTCTTTGAAATGAGAGGAGCAAATTCGACTAAATTGTCCAGGTAACCAGTATTCATCCCTTCGATCCCGCTGGATAACTTTGATCAATTTTTCTTTTAAACGCGGATCTTGCGGAAATCTAAAACAATAAACGTTCACTTAAAAATAATACGTAATTATTATTTGCATGTTTATTGATTTCTAGTCGAAATAAAATTGCTATTTTATATCTGACCGCTATTAAAACAATGCCTATCGAAACTGCTGACGCTACCGTACTTTTCCCGTTATTGTAAACCATTAACAAATGAGCTGTTATCAACTGAGTTCTGAGTACTACAGCGGGTCTAAGTATATTGGCCACCGAGATAATGATGTTGTCTCTTTTGTCTCACAGTAATTGCCAATACTACTCTCTCTGTCACGCGCTGGCCGATCAGACTTTGATGTTTTGTCAACAAAATAAAATAAATTAAATTATTGATGAAATATAAATACTTACGAGTGAAATGTTACACCATTCGCTTTATTTGAATTTGTAGTATTTTTCTTGCACAATAAAAAGGCACATGAAGGCATTTTGAGTGCTTTTTCCTGTCAAAAATCCAGGCAGCTGTATCGTACAACTGTCACCGAGTGCAAACGGCAACTAATTCGTGCTAATCCCAGTTGAGCAAAACTAGGTTATTTGAGGTGCGACTCAAATCGGCGCGGTCAAAGTATGGCGAGGGCATATCTATGATTTAAATCTTTGTTTCTAACACGATCACGCAAGGAGACTCCTAGCATAGCCCTCCAACAACTCAAACACAATTTACAAACCAAAAATAAGAAAACATAGAAGTTGCGGCCAACAAGGCTCGCCCAAGCATGATCCTGCAGCCGCCGAGCAGCTGCTGCAGCGCGCTTTCAGGCTGAACTGGGTTACGCCTTAAAATATAAAAAAATAGTAGACATGCAGACACAAAACAACAGATACAAAAAAAATATATTAATAATTACAAAAACAGGATCACATGAATACATTGAAATAGGGATGTGAAAATAGGTACACTATACTCTGATTCTAATTGTAAAGTAAACTGACAGATGTCAATGTGTCATCCTCATACATTATCACTCAGTTTGACACATGCAAAATGTTCAAAATGCATAGAAACTTGTCATTTTCATCTGTCAGTTTACTTTACATGATTATGAATCAGAGTATACACATTGGCATTCGTCCGTGGTACTCACTCAGCTGGTTCCACCTGAAAACCCGCGTTACGGCCTATGGTCGTAACATAAACTGAGTGAGGCCACTTATGTTGGATGCCTCACACAACACAGTTAAACACCGGCACTGCTGGCCAATGTAGACGGAGAGTCGATTTTTGTATTTTTGTTTAGTTTTTTTATTTATTGCATGCTTTTTTTTTTTAATGTATTTTGTTTCTTTCTTCTTTCATAGCGCCGGAGGTGGCCAAGTTCCCGGAATACACGCGGCCGCTGTCGACCATCTCGTCGAGTTGAAGGTGGAGCACTGGGACTGTGCGATCAGGAGATTGCAGCGAAGGCGCTGAATAAGCTGACTGATAAGGTTGGTTTCTATTTAGATCTTTGTTCTTCAATGTTTATTATGTTATGAAATTACCATGTCGGTATTGACTAATATGAGTAAATAAGTTCAATTTGATGGCGGCAGTTGGCAGCACTGTCTATGAGGCTGTGTCTCTAGATGGCAGCACTTTGTTTTGACCCTACTTTAGACTACAGAATAGGCACAGTAATAGCAATAGGATACGTGCAGTAACTATAGGTGGCAGCACATTGTATTGACTAATATGAGTAAATAAGTTCAATTTGATGGCGGCAGTTGGCAGCACTGTCTAGTGCACAGGGCAAATTAAATGGTTAAAGCTTGCAGTACCGTCAATGTCGCCATACCCTATAAACCAAAGATAAAGAATTAACCTAATACTACCCGTGCGGATAAACGCTGGGATTAGAAATGGCGGCGCAACTATTCAGCTCTCGCTCGCACACTATTTGCGTCTATACTCGCACACGTGGGTACAGACTGACAAAAAAAAAGCTGCGTTTTAATAAAAATTGTGAACTAGTTTTTTCCGTGGTTTTTAACCTTTCGTTAGTCTTGTCATATTTTGTTAGAAAGGTACGTTATTCCTCATTACTATAGGCTATGTATGTACCACGGGCGAAGCCGGGCGGACGGCTAATACAATGTATATTTTTGTGAGAACAATTCGTTTATAAATGCGATAATTATAAATTATTATTTGTTTATAAACAATTTCTTTTAGGAAAAAAAGAATTTATCGCAATCTGAATTATTTTTCATACATTTTTTACATAAATACAGTAAAAAATACTACTCACAAAATAATAAAACCTATAAAACATACTTATATAGTATTTGAAATCAATAAAATAACAAAACATTTTCAATGCTAACGATATTTTCTACGATTTTTCAGTTTACCTTATATTTAATTATAATTTTACGTACTTAGTATGCTGACGGTACCGACTCGTCGGTCCGCCATTTCTAATCCCAGCGTTTTGCGCACGGGTAGTACTTCTTTCTACTTGTGGCACAATGTCGTACTGGCTATTGCAAAATTCAAATTACCTTGTAGAATTTTATGACTATTGTGCTCTGTCCAATCTGTCATTTTATTTTAATTTTAGCCTTAGCAGGTAAGTGGTTTTTATGTATTTAATTTAGATTTATTTATATTTAATTGCACCAACAGCTTTGTTCATGAAATAACTCTTACAACTTTTCAAGATGTTTGAAGTAAGATTTTAAATTTTTATTCATTAATGTTAAATTAACTTATGGATGGATCACCCTCCACCAGATATTTTTCAAAATGCGTTTCCACGGCACTTCTTACCGTGCTCAGTAAAACTGTGGAACCAGTCACCATTGGTGATGTTTCCGGATAGATACGACTTAGTGGCCATAAAGAAAAGCTAAGCCAAACAAAAAAGTATAGCGAAGGAAGCGGTGGCGGACAGCCGCGGGGGGAGAGGGCGACGTTCGATACTTGTACGTAGTCATGGCGCAAAAAACTGGTTTACTGCGGCAGTTCTATACGCTAGCAATATTAGTTGTTCCTTCCTTAAACAGCCGGCAACGTTCTTGATGCCACGGGTGTTACAGATCTATTGTTATTGCTTGTCCATGGGCGGCGGTGATCACTTAGTTTTCTTGTGAATCCACTACTGAGTATCTTGTTTCAGATTCCTGAGTATGTTGCAACGGTAATTTTACCGAAACTAGTGGAGAAGACGGAATCCATCGACTTGAACGTGCGCCATGGGGCTATACTTGCGATCGGAGAGGCCGTTTATGCACTCTCGCAAATAACATTAGATGATGGTAAGTTGCAAAGACAAGGAGTTTTTATTTCACATGAAATATGGCACAATTACATGTGAAATAAAAAGTCTATAATAAAAAGTACAAATACAAATTTTAAACACCCTGTAACCCTTATACAGGATGTATCTGTGAACATTTCCGTCCCTTTAACCACATCTTCTATTAACCATTCTGAACAACATTTGTTTAAAAACTTTTCGGAATATATCGAAATTTTTTTCGAATTTGTATGGGGAATACAAAATGACCAAGTCACGAGATCGACTTTGTATAGGCAGTTGAAATTTTTTTATGAGAATTTTCAAAAGTCAGTAGAACAAATGTTGTTAAGAATTCAGAATAGTTGTTAGAACGCGTGGTTAAAAGGATGTAAATGTTCACAAATACAACCTGTATAGGTGGTTTTGAGTTTGTTTGAGTAAGTACAGTCAACTCCATAAACATGTATACACTTAGGACCTTGTCACAATTCATATGTATAAGAAAATAGAATGTCGTTTTATACATATGTATTGTGACAAGGTCCTAAAGTGTAGACATATTTTGGAGTTGACTGCACCTACTTTGTCTTACTTAGGGACACCTGCAACACCAGTGGTACTTTAGAGGTATTTTATTTATTTCAGGTAAAACCGGCGACTCCATGATATCGGAGGAGGTATCCGCGGCGGTGCGGTCGCTGGTCCCTCGGCTGCGGACGCGGCAGCAGTTCCGCGGGCTCGGCGGCGAGCTCATGCGCCAGGCCTGCTGCCAGACCATCGCCGCGCTGGCCAGGGCCAAGCAGCCCTACCACTCGCATGACACCATCGGTAATTATCACCCATCGGAAAAGTTTTTTTTTAGGGTCAACGACCTCGAAGATTCAATTAGTATGGATACGTCTGCGGGATATTGATATTTCAAAAAGATTGTATACCTACGTGTAAAATACATTTTATCATAATATTAGACATTATAAAAGTATAGTCTGCGGCATGAATCAATAGCGATGACCTCGAATACGCAGAAAATTTTTTTCCTCTAGAAGGAAGACACCTAGCGCTCTGCGAATATTCACCAAAACGCTTACTAATTAACCCCCCCTAACCCCCCAAATTCGAAGGATCCAGCTTTTTTGGTTTTTGAAATAAAAATTATTTTCCAAATTTTTCAACTTAGAAAAATTTTCTAAGTTGCAACTTACCATTAATATATCGTCTAGATAAAATTTTCGGAATTTTCAAAATTCAAAATTAAATATTTCCCATTATAATTTTCAAACCGTTCCTTTTCCGAAAATTAGTGTTTGGTTAGACCCTTCACCCGGCACAACCCCCATCCCCCTAAGTGTTCTGATAAAAAAGTTATACACCCCCAAAGTTTGGCAAAATAAATTTTGTATGGGGAAAAAATCGGACCTTAGGTGGATTTTTAGTACTGTTTCGGCCAAATAAAAATTTCATAAAAATTCTTAAAAAATTCAAATATTTACATTTTTGAAAACTCTTTGCACCATAAATCATTAAAAAATTCCCCCCATCCCACCATAAATATTTGAACCCCCCTCAACCCCCCCTCCCCCCCCCAAATTTTTCAAAGTGTTTATTATAAAAATTTTCGGATAAATCAGTGTCATTACGTAGTTGTCAGCCAATACCCTCCCCCCCACCCCCCCTAAAATTTTGCTCCCCCCCCCTCCTTGAAAAATAAAACCAACTCAAATAAAATTTTAACCTCCTTCGGAGTATAATTGATATACTCCTACCCCCCCTAAACCCCCTCCCCCTTGGCTCTCTCGCGACGAACCGAGCGAGCTTTCGCATCACGTCGTTCTTTTCCCTCGCTCGGCTAGTCGCTTGAGAGAACCTATTTATCCCCCCCATATTTTTCAGTACCCCACCCCTCCCCCTTATTTTCTACCAAATTTGACAATGACGTCGAGAAGGAAGTCTTCCGGTCGCAGGTCGGGTGGAGAGGCTAGTGGCCCTACCCCGTCTGCTGGCCCCTCGACCCGATCCGACCGGGCGGCAAAAAGAACCACAGAGGTGGTTAAAAAGCCGGCGCCCACATCTCCGGTACCAAAACCCATCATGGTCGAACTTCCGACTGATCAAGAACTGCAACGCGCCATGGGTTCGATCTCTGAGATCATAAATGCGACAGGTCTGATTCGCGATCAGGTGATCAAGCCTCGCGCTATGACCAGAGAGTGTCAGGCCGCAGTCGGAATGGCCGTGGAGAAAATTGCAGAACTGGTGCCGTTCGTGTGTGGGTTCTTTAGCCATGCACAAGCTGCAATAGAGGCCTCGATCGAACGAGCTCCACCAATCTGAATCCACTCATGAACCAACTCCACCAACGGAACCCACTCAGGAATCTACTACAAGAGTGCTGGAGTTGATGGCCGAGTACGCGGAAGAGATGAAGGCGATCAGACGAGCCATCTTAACTCCAGAGAAGATCCGAGAGCTCGTCCAGGAAACTGTGCTAGCGGGGCTCGCCCCACTACAGGAAGAGGTTCGAACCATAAAGGCGAAGGTCCTCGAACCCTCACCTCCCCCCCCTACCCCCCCCAAATTATCTTTGGATGGCGAGGCGAAGATGGAGTTCGGAAGGTTGCTTCGTAGCGAACTCCAAACCTTCGCCTCTGAGTCAAGCGTTCTGGTCGCTCCAGCTCAGCCCCAACCTTCAAAAGTCCGTGCAGCACCCCGAGACTCCTCTGAAAAGCCTCAACCCCCCCCGGAAAAGAAGCCCCAAATTCTCGTCAAGACGAAAAAAGTTCCCCCCCCCGATACCACCTCAGTAATCAAGAAGTGGAGAGCCTCGATTCCATTTGCTGAGACCGGCGCCCCTTCCAAAGTCATACCACTGGCCTACGGGCAGTTTAAGGTAGAAATGGAGAAGGAGGAGGCGCTGGAAAAGATTATGAGAGCCTCCAATGAGATCGCGGACATGGAGGCACAGCCGGTGAGGCGGAGACCACCGCTGCTCATACTCAAGGGTATCCCGAAAGATGCCTCATCACCTGAGGAGTTAATCGGGACCCTTGAGAAGCAGAATGGCCTTAGCGGACTGCGGCTCTGCTTCCTAAGGTCAAACCGGAAGCCTGAGCTCTACAACGCGGTTGTGGAGGCCACCCCGTTGCAGGCAAGGGAGGCAATTGCACGAGGGAGATTGGAAGTCGGATACCAGAGGGTACATACCGAACAGTACATCCCCTTCGTGCAGTGCCAGAATTGTAACACTTTTGGCCACACGAGGAAGAAGTGCACCAAACCACAAAGGTGTTACTACTGCGGGGAACGCGGCCATGACGGCTCAGAATGTGCCGGAAACCCCGTGAATTCCGCAGGCGAGGGAGCAGAAGTGAAGCCCATCTGTCACAACTGCTATAACCATAACCTCGATCTCGTCGAAGAGAAAAGGGAGGGTCTCAAGGTCCCGGAAAGACACACTGCAACCGACCGAGAGAATTGCACCCTAATCAAGCGGATGATTCGTCGTCTTCTGGATGAGACAGACCTTTAAACCCCCCAAAATACCACTCCCACCCTCTAAAACTACAAAGCCCCACCAACTTAATCCCCCAAAACCAACACCCCTCTCCCACCCCATCCCTTACTCCCATAAAACACAAGTCCCCCTACCCTAAACCCACTTGAAAAACCAAAACCCCCCGTTTTACACCCAATCTCCTTCAAATACCAGTCCCCCTACCCTAAACCCACTTTTAAAAACCAAATTCCCTATGTACACCTTATCTCTCAAACTACCAGTCCCTCAAACCCTCACCCCAAAACCCCTAAAGTAATATCCCACCCAAAAGACCATTCTCCACCCAATGTACCAAGACCCACCCAAAATAATCTAAATTCAAAATTCTCCTTTAAAATACTTCCCTTCTCCCGGCTTTGGCAAGAAATTTGGTAATATGTTTTAAAGTGACCGGGCACTTAATAACTTCCAGTCTGATAATCAATTTTGGCAAATACAGGCCCTGAATATATATCAGGGGGAAAAGTAGTCTGACCTTAGTCGGAAAGACATTCATAAAAAAAAAAAAAAAAAAAAAAAAATACGCAGAAACCAATTTTAGTAGACTAGACTTAGTAGACGTTAGAGACGTAGATATAGACTTTTTTTACAAGTACATAAACTAACGGTCATTGCTATTGTTAAATGCCGCGGACTATACTTATGTAATTATACTTAAAATAAGCCAGTTTCACCCAAAATCATTTAAATTATATTTTTCACAGATGAATGGCTGAATCTAATCGAAGAATGCCTCTGCCACGAAGTCCAAGCCATCCGCGAGAAGGCCATCCAAGCGCTTCCTCTAGTCTTCGACCAGTACTTGCGCGACGACAACCTGATGTACGGCGAGACGACGGCGAAGCAGAAGCGAGCCGAGTTGATTGAGAAATACTGCGAACAGCTGGGCAGCGCTGGGGTCAATGGCCTTGTACTTAGGATGGGATTCGCTCGTGCTGTTGGTATGTGTATTTTTTCTTTTATAATATGGATCTTCCCTCCTTTATGAGGATAATTTCGTCAATACCAAGTTAAATAATTAATATAATGTCCATAGTTAACTGTCGAAGTCACTCAATATGACGCAGGTGTCTTTGTTACGTGTAGTGATATTCATGATTGAAGGTAACCTTTAAAAGGTTAAGTTAACATGAACCAACAAATGTCACAATATTTTATGGTCGGTGGATTTGCGCTCCAATTGAAGGTGTTAACAGATTTTCGGCATCAAAAGTAAAACCTTTTTCGGCTGATGACGTTGCCTTTCTTCTCCTGGAACGTAGATTTTTTACACGAAACTCACTTAGTGCTTTCATTTGGTTACTTAGAGACGTATAACTTAGGCTGATTTTCTACCAGAGCTGTGCGGGGTGATCTAAGCGGTGTGCAAGGAAAAAATCCACCAATAGGATCACTTCATTCCTCTCTAGAAGTGACTCTATTGGTAGATTTTTTCCTCCCACAGCTTTGATGGAAAAGCAGCCTAACGCTAACATCATTTTTAGGTTCCCTCCCGAAGTTCGTGTTAGAGGAACACCAGCAACTAATCATTCAGTCCCTAATCGAATGTACCAAAGTTACCGAGAGCACCCACAAGTGGGCGGAAGCCCGTCGCGACGCCGTCGTAGGGCTGACCGAAGTCTGCCAGACGCAAGGCATCGTCGGCGGTATGGAGAAGTATACGGGGCAGATTGTGGAAGCCCTATTGGAGTGTCTGCTAGAGTATACTATTGACATGAGGGGTGACATTGGAGCGTGGGTGCGTACGTGAAGCTAGTATGACGGGTAAGTGGATCTTTTATTCGATTATTTAGGTCTTTCGTCGCAGCGACTTCCTTCATAGGACCGAAGTCGACAGACGCAGGCACTCGTGGGTGGTATGGAGAAGTATAAGGAACTATCCATATGAGCTCGAAGCTAGTAACTAGTAGTTCGTCGCAACGACTTCCTTCAAAAGACCGAAGTGTGCCAGTCTTTCAGTTAAACTGACTGGTGCTCGCGCTGATAATCAAAGTTGGGTCATAAACCATGCAGCCTCAGTGAATAAAAAGATGCGCCTTTTTTACGGAAGATCGTACGTTCAATTGTTCGATTTTTCTACGGATTACGGAATTACGCTTCACTGTAATTACCAATAAATGATCCAAACATACCCAGGGTTCCGAAGCTCCATATTACAATTCCTAATGGACAATACGACAAAAAATATTTCTCGAAACAAAAAATACCATTTCTAGATTAGCCTAATAGGTGGTTTGAGAAAAATAGTTTCAGAATTTTTAAAAAGGTATTTACGGAGAAAATAATAGAATGTAAAAAACCCCATTTGACGTCATCACTCGGCTAGTCAAGATTTTTAAAGCCTTTGCTCATATTGACTAAAAAAAAATATGTTCAGTTCAAGAATTGACACCAACCACCTCATTATAGTAAGTACCCAGGTCCGATTTAAAAAAAAAATTGTTCCTAAGACGTCAAAACACGTCAACGTCAAAAACAAAACAATGTAATTTTTATCTAGATTTTTATTTTTATCAAAATATAAAAGTTCAAGTGCAGCACGTTATTTTCATTCAAAATTAGCGGCTAGGCGCTAGACCGAAATACTTCGCAACCAGAGGCGCCTGCATCGCTTCAGTGCGAGTTCAGTTCGAGTTCAGTATGCGAGTTGGCGTTTAGAGTTCTGTGCGAGTTGCGAGTTCAGTATACGAGTGTGAGTTCAGTGCGGGTTCCGTGATGCAGGTGGCATAAAGAAGAACAACAGCGAACGAAAGGAGAAGTTGTGATAGCCATCCCTCATGCCTGTCAATAGACGGCGGAATGTTAAGGATTCGGCAATCATCATTATGTAAACGCAATTTTTATGTCAATTTATAATTTTTAATCAAAAATATAAGTAAATTATTTCATGTGCAGCAATTTGTTCATTCAAATCCTTGGCTAGGCGCAAACAAAATGTCCCTAAACCAAACAACAAACGTCAAATTACGATTACGAATCAAAAACGAATGAATTTCATAACCTATGATTGTAAAATAGACAGCGAAGAAGAATTTTCATTGCAGAAAGATGCAGTGAATGCAGGCTGCCACTTTTCCTTTGCCGTTAATCCGTGTTGGTAGCATGCGAAATCCAACGTGTTATCCTTAGTGTTATCCTTGGGTTGTCGTTAATGGCAATTGATTTTCAAATCCAAAGTAAAGCGTGATGAGGTCGTCAAGGCATCATGACTATGCTTGCCTTCTGACTAGACGTCCAGCAAAAGTAAGCAGTCGGTGTTCATTATAATGATATGAAAATAACAAAACTTTAGTAGTAAGACAAACATTGACATTGACATTATGCACCACAGAACAATATTAATGACAGAGGCAACATAGTGTATCTTATTCTCTTTGACCTTAACTTTTTTATTGTAGGTATAGTAAGCACCGACATCATTTTATATTCAGCCGCAGGGCTACGTCACTTCCGTATATTATTCTGCCTTTTTAAAAGACGTTTTATTTAAATAAATACCACACATTTAATTAAACTAACAAATACGGGTCACCTTTTTTTTCTTTCTTTATTTGAAAAGCAATAAAAATGGTGAAAAATATTTTTTGTCGTATTGGTCCATTATTATCAGAGCGGTCTTAGCTGCGACTAAACCAGCCTTTATGGCACTCTACATAAATCTTTGATATACCAGGCCTTCTATCAATCTGCCGGCAATGCGCCGTGGAAGCCCCTCACCTGAACTCGGCGCAGGTGGTCAAGGACATTATGTGCGGCGTGGCGCAGCAGGCCGTCGAGAAGATCGACAGGACCAGAGCCCATGCTGGGAGGATCTTCACCTCCTTGATTTATAAGTAAGACCTTCAAAATGTTAAAAAGAAGAGAGGAAAGATTTATTGTGTTATGTGGTAGAGGAGCAGAAAATAAGGCAGGAGTCTACAATTAGTTTCGGTCTGCGTCCGTTTTCATATATACTTGAGGTGGCGGAAAACGCCATAATACTTATCAGCGGGACATAATATTAAAGTAAACACAAGTTTACCTTTGTTAATTCTTATTTTAATATAATATAAGGGTCAACTATGGGTTCTTATGTGTTGCGAACGTAGGTTTGATACATTTTTAGTCATAAGTGTCGAGTAGACGTAAAAAAAATTAAATGTGTGTCTAACATTCAGTATCATTGAAATTTCACTAAACTGTTAGGGTCTCGTTATTCTATGCGAACGCACTGATTTAACATCTAGACAAATATGGCCTATATTATTAAAAAATCAAATGTACATATTCTTTTTGTTTTCAATTCACAGTGAACCTCTAATAACTAACATCCCCCAACACGACGCCCTCAAGCGCATATTCCCGTCCGAAGAGGTAGAACTGAAGACAACCAAGGAGCCAGAAGACGAGGCGGAACCGCCCATGACCAGCGAGAACTCGAACGTGGTCCTCTGGCTGTTCCCAGGACACACGATGCCGAGATTCGTGCAGCTGCTGAGCTACGATGAGTATAGGTACAACGTGATCAAAGGTTTGGTTGTGAGCGGCGGGGAGCTGACTGAAAGTTTGGTGAGTTTAAATAAATAATGTTTTTTATTATTATTATTATTAAATAATCTTAATAAGTTCACACATCATCCCATACATTGACCTGACCCCATAGTGAGTAGCTTTAGCACTTGTATTACAGATATTAGACAACATAGAAAACAAATTTTAATACAGGGTATATTAGTAAATATTTACATCCTTTCGACCACGTGGTTTCCTCAACCATTCTGAACAATATATTTTGTTCTATGACTTCTGAAATTTCGCATATAAACGTTCCAACTTTTACATACAAAGTCGGTCACGTGACATGGTGATTGTGCATGGAAAGTCGAAAAAAAAATCAATGAATTTCGAAAAGTTATTGTTCAAAATGGTTGATAAAACACGTGGTTTAAAGGGATGTAAATGTCAACAGATACACCCTGTATAATACTAATTTACACTTCAGACACTGAATAAACACTAGTACTTTTTTAACAGTCGACCCTAAAAATGGAAAAAGAATAGTTTCATCTAAGCATATTATACTGAAGCGTGAAAAGATTTTAAGTTTGTAAAAATCAGTCAGTCTCTAAATTATACCATTTTGTTACAGGTAAAACACACGACGCAATCTCTCTACGCATATCTAAATACTCTACATGACAACATACCCTTGCTGAAATCAATCTGTGATACAATCATCAAAGTTTTCGCCGACAATTTACATGTAAAGCGAATTACTGGGCCTATATTTAATTTCATAGATAGGCTTCTAAGTTCAGGTAAGTGATGGCCTATACAAGCTGTATCTGTTCTATAACTTTTGATAATTCGTATAGAAAAAAAAACATCTTTCTAAAAATTGCCTTTTGCAGGTTCAATCTCTCCCATCCTAGAAGATTCCAGTTCTACTTTCGCTATGGAAATATTGAAGTACTTGCAACTGGAACTAAGAGGAGGAAAGAATATTTACAAGCTGTTAGACTCTATCAACGTTTTATGTCAATTAATTCAGGTGAGTAATAAATGTAACCAACGATTAAGTTATAAAACATAGTGTAACATGATAACATTTTGCTATTGAGAGCATGTGATTTGGGTGCCAGGGAAAATTCGACATAATCATCTCCATAGATTTGCGAAATGTCACAGGCCCAAAAGTTGGGAATGCTAGGTGCGAGGTCTTGCACGGTCTTAGTAACTGTGCACGGTCTTAGTAACTGTTGTGTGGCACATTTACGTCCAGCAAAACAACATGACTGTTCTTAGATGAACAGTCATGTTGACACCCACTTGTGTGCAGCAAGGTGTTGGGCCAGCTGCATACCAATATTACTTATCGAATAATTTTTATGAGATAGGTGGCAGACGAGCAGACAGATCACCTGATGGTAAGCGATTGCCGCCGCCCATAGATACCTGCAACACCAGTAGTCACAAGTGTGCCAACCTTTAACCCCCTTTCGTTTCATGCCGAAGCATTCCTCTCTCACGCTACACCATCCATTACTTTGCAAACCATTTGTCAAAAAGTTTTTCAACAAATGTTTTCCAAGATTTTGGAACTGCTATAGCACATTTACACCATGAATCATGTTGTTAGGTGGGTGGTACGGTGTGCAGCAAGGCGCTGGGCCAACTGGTTATATACCTGTGCTATAGTACAGGGGTTGCCCTAGTTTGAGATTTGGTTGATTGGTGTGATTGTCTGGCGCATTTATTATTATTTATTTACACCATGAATCATGTTAGGTGGGTGGTACGGTGTGCAGCAAGGCGCTGGGCCAACTGGTTATATACCTGTGCTATAGTACAGGGGTTGCCCTAGTTTGAGATTTGGTTGATTGGTGTGATTGTCTGGCGCATACACGGCATTTAGTGGTGGTAGGTGTGAGCAAGCAGCTTTGTATATGTTATCATACAGGGTCCCTGTTGGAATTTGGTTGATTGGTGGATTTCTATTTATTCACCAAATCATGTTAGGTGGTGGTACGGTATTGTACAAGCGCTGTGTCCCTAGTTGGGGTGCCTAGTTATGTAGTGGTGTGAGTGTCTGGCATATTTAATTCTTATAAAAAAAATCATTAGTTTACACCTAACTGCAATATATTTTTTACACCATGAATCATGTTAGGTGGGTGGTACGGTGTGCAGCAAGGCGCTGGGCCAACTGGTTATATACCTGTGCTACGCCGACCGCTACGTGCGCCGCTGCGCCGCCGCGCGGCTCTTACGAAGCCCTCACGCTGTATGGCGACGTCTGCTCGGTGCCTCAAGATAACATCGACCAGGTAAGTTGTTTGGAAATATAAATCTCTCTTCATAAGTTAGTGTCTCATTCAAATCGGTCAGTATGGGAAAGTCTGAAACTATAAGACATACGAAGATCTGTTCTGAGGAACCATGTCATCGATTTTGATAACAAGAAAAACTGCATTCATACATTTTAAAACATATCTGTGGAGTATAGGGAAATGGGGATGGAACCCCGGTTGTTTTGAAAAAAAAAACACACAATTTCTATTTAGATATCGATTGTGTCAGGTCTTAACAGTAAATGTCTGTATGAAACATGTCTAAAATGAATAATTCCAAACTTCTACGTTTATAATGGTAGTGGGATTTTGAACATCGCAGCCACGATACCAACTTCTGTTACATATATTTACATTAAATACCTAGGAAAAATATATATTAAAGGAACAAAATACAAATTCACCAGGCAGTACCTAATGATTTCGTTTGACATCCAACATAAATTCATATTTTAATACTTTAAAGTAGGTAAGTAAATAGAAAAAAAAATGCAGCCACATACAGTCGTCGAAAAACTTCAGTCTTGATTTACTTTTTGTCGTTAATTTATGTATGAATAGCGTAATTATGAAACTCTTGGCCGGTTTTATTTGAAAATACGTCACGGTGACACGCTACGATATAATATGTTATATAAATGTTTATATACTGCTATGAGTAATTTAATGACGTGAAAGAATTCATTTGGTTTTAGACTGCAACATAGCGGTCATTCGTTCCGCTTATGTTACATCGTCACCGTAACACTTTTGTTTTCGTAACTTCGCATTTATTTTCACTAGTTTTAGAAACAAAGTCACGCTTTTTAATGAGCGAAGAAGATAACGCTATTGTCGTGACCATTGGAAATATTTTATTATATAAGTATATATTTTAACCGATTCATTACGAGTGACGCCTTGAGGCGTCAATTAAGTCTTTTACGTATGACGTATAACGCCGGGGCTCAGGCCTACCCTTAATATACGACAGTCCTTTGTATTTGGTTTAAATAAAACCGGCGACTTTTTGTTTATAATAGATTTCATTGAAAACTTGTTTGATTTGAGTAGTTTCAGGTAAGGTATTTTTTCTAGTTTAATCAATAAACTATACTAATAAACGCAAAATCTCGTGGGAGGCGGTGCCATGATACACTTTTGTAACAGGGGCATCTCTGTTACACATCCGCGAATTACTGGCCTATTGATAGTACGGAATGATTTTATATACCCATTCCAGGCCTATAGTTATTAATAAAACACGTATACAAACAAAGTGCAAGTACGTGTGAGCAAATAATGTGTGCTGTCTCTTTTGCACGTTTTATTGCTCCTCCTGCCACGAGACTATGCGTTTAGTACCTACAACAGCAATTCCCAATATTTAAAATCCTTAGTCGCCAAAAGTTCTATAACCACTATAACCTATCGATGGTTTCTGAAGTATTCGTCCTTTACAAACGCTCGCAAAACCAGAGGGAATTTATCCTTTTATGATTTTAATATTGGGAACAGCGGTAATTAAGCTGGATTTTAAACCCAGTTCACATTTAGGAATCTTGAGCCAGTCCATATATGATTATTTTTATTAAATACTCTGAGACTCTTATTCATCTTTCCAGGTAATGACCGTCCTGGCCGAAACAGACTGGGAAAAAGACGTAACTGAACTTAGGCCTATCAGAAACGAACTCTGCGATCTCATGAACATCAAACGGCCAGTTATGAAGCAGAAAACTCCTTCGTAATTCAACTACGATGTTACCAGCGCGTAACTGCTTTTATACGTTTTAAATGCAAGATGAAGAACGACTTCATCGACCTTTTTAGTTGTCGCTTAGTGCCTTATCGAGATTATTTTTTGTGTTGAATTTGTAACGCACATAACATACTTTAGCTAGCGTCGACGTAATGTGTAGCGAATCTCTGAAATCGTGTGAATGCAAGTCAAGGCTGGAGCCTTGGTCGGCATATTCAACTTTTCGCTCGTCTAAATGTATTCGACTATTTTTTTAACAGCTCTAATGAAATTATAATGTATTAATCGTATTTGATTCATTGAAATGAACCTTGTAAAGGAATGCATTTATGTTACTATTATAATAATATAATTTATTTATACTAACATTCATTTTATTTTATTTTAACATACCTGGCCTTTCACCTTGTTCAGAAGAGACAAATTCGCCGCGATTCGCGAATCCTTACGTACGTTGCTGAGTTTTTTTCCTAGTCGTTAGACAATTCGATGCGAATTCGCCCCTACTGAAAAAGAGTTAAACGAGAGAAGGACGCATTTTGATGTTTGAAATTAAAAACAAATTCAATTTATAACAATTATTTACTTACATTACATATCTACTTAAATTAAATGTACTAATAATAAAAGCAAAAAGCTCCCATGAAAAGTCCCTATGTGGAAAACGTATTGGATATTGCTTTCAAACGTCTCATTCGATGATACACAACGTTACACGTTTAATTTTAAGGAATCTTTCTATTTTGTTTTTCCTTCAACCTAACAACTGCAGTTGTGCGGGTTCCTGCGGCGCTTCGGCTATCAGATTCGCCCAAAATGTTCCGTAGTCCTTTAGGACAGTGCCTCTGCAAAAGAAAATAATCAAAATTAAAAAAATGCATATCACGTGATTTTGGTACTTGTCTTTGAGTATACGTCGCAGGCGTTTTGAAGAAATCCGCCGTAGAACAACTTACACGAGCACATGTAGGTAAGTTGTTCTAACCATAGAATTAGAATGTACAAAAATTACAATGTCATTTGGAAGGCGCCACCATCAACAGAATGCACATTTGTGCGAAAAATGGTGTAACCCTAATTACTTGGACTATTTCGTCAGTCCGTAAGGGTTGAGAAAAAATATATACCTACTCCTTATTAACTAGGCCTACATTTCACATCCCACGCTCGGGGTTAGGTTTAGCCTTTGGCTTTATCGTCAAGGTTGCGAACTGCATGCTAAAGCGTGCATGACGTTAAATTTCAAGTTGCACAACTGCATTAGCGAGTGAAAGGAACTTACTAAAGATATTAAGATGACCAGACGCTAGTTATGGGTTAACGTACTATATTTTTATGACAATAAAACCAGTTAACTGAGTGATCGAACGTGGTTTTGGGGGATATTTTCCCCTGTGTAAATATCGGGACTGAAAAACTCAACCGTCTGAGCTTAAAATAGCAGTGCAGTAATTTTAAGTTCTCGAGACGTGAAATTCCGATTTCGTGATTTTTTTTATGTGATATTAGGTGGCAGACGAGCAGAAGGATCACCTAATGGTAAGCGATTGCCGCCGTCCATAAACACCTGCAACACCAGAAGAGTCACAAGTGCGCTGCCAACCTTTAACCCCTTTCTCCCCTTGTGCCTCCGCGCTCCGGTACCCTTACTAACTCAACGTAGACTGGCGTGAAGCCGTGAATTAGAAAGATAATTTATTGCGACTTTTTGCTCTTCAATATTTGGATTTTGGACTAGGACTCGCTTGCATCATTTCTTCTTCTATTATCTCTCAAACTATCCCAGGTCTGGAGGTCTTTGGCGAGGCAATAAAAGTAGTTCGATTCCATTGCCTGTGCATTTTCATTTCAGTTTAGATTTCATTTTTACTTACGTAAAGAAGACTCTGCCGTGGGAAGCTGGAGCCTTCCAGACGAGGGTCGCTCTGGTCTTCTCCCGGGGGTCTGCGTGAGTGATGGAGGCGCACTCGGGGTGGATGGTCGTGTTCGGAGCCTCCTCCCAGGACCCAATCCATTCGTTGGTTTCCACTGACCGCGCTTGCAGGAAAAATCCTTTGAATGATTCTGCACCTTCGATTGTCACTAGAACATTTTAAAAGTGTTGGTACCATTAATACAAAATAATTAAGGTCAATTAGGTATTGTACACATCAAAGTATTCAAAATGTCAAATTTCTTCAATGGATTGTCATCTTATTGCCAAACACGTTAAGTTGAATATCTATTGAGAAAATTTGATAGCTCGTGGTATGCTGATGTGTGGCTATCTATATTGAGCCACTGTCGAGTATGAATTACTTATATTTTGGGAATTTCATAGAGCAATTAACTAGGCCGGAATACCTACCACTACCTACTGTATACAAAGATTTAAATCATAGATATGCCCTCGCCATACTTTGACCGCGCCGATTTGAGTCGCACCTCAAATAACCTAGTGTAACTCAACTGGGATTAGCACGGATTAGTTGATATTTGTACACGGTGACAGTTGGACGATACAGCTGCCTGGATTTTTGACAGGAAAAAGCACTCAAAATGCCTTCATGTGCCTATTTATTGTGCAAGAAAAATACTACAAATTCAAATAAAGCGAATGGTGTAACATTTCATTCGTAAGTATTTATATTTCATCAATAATTTAATTTATTTTATTTTGTTGACAAAACATCAAAGTCTGGTCGGCCAGCGCGTGACAGAGATAGTAGTATTAGCAATAACTGTGAGACAAAAAGAGACAACATCATTATCTCAGTGGCCAATATACTTAGACCCGCTGTAGTACTCAGAACTCATTTGATAACAGCTCATTTGTTAATGGTTGGGAAAAGTACGGTAGCGTCAGCAGTTTCGATAGGCATTGTTTTAATAGCGGTCAGATATAAAATAGTAATTTTATTTCGACCAGAAATCAATAAACATGCAAATAATAATTACGTATTATTTTTAAGTGAACGTTTATTGTTTTAGATTACCGCAAGATCCGCGTTTAAAAGAAAAATTTATCAAAGTTATCCAGCGGGATCGAAGGGATGGATACTGGTTACCTGGACAATTTAGTCGAATTTGCTCTTCTCATTTCAAAGAAAATTATTTATGTTTGATTCTCCTATATTTGTGTTTCTTCTGTTGTCTTATTCTATAACACAAGTGCTTAGCTTAGCTTAAGCTACTCAGTACGGAGTCAGGACATTAAATCTGGGGTTGTGTAAATTTATAAATTATTATTAAATTATAGTAAATACGAGTATTACTCATATTTTTTCTTTAGGAATAGTGGGGCAAAGGCCTTTATCATAGAAATCAAGTCATAGCTACTATGATGGGATTATGCATAATCACCACACTTTATGCGGTTTGGTGATCAAACCCGATATTCGCTCTGTGATTAGAGTAATTTATTTGAATAAATAGATAAATGTCATGTAACATTTAGAAATAAAATGTCCCATAAATAAAATTGCTTTTAAATTTAGGAATTGTTTTATTTTTAGTTCCTAGTATGAAAATTTTGCCGACCGTATTTTATTCTCATACATAGTGACTTTCGATGACACGCACACGTCATGTCATCAAAATATTGCCTCGTTTTTAGGTGTCAGGGCATATCTATGATTTAAATCTTTGACTGTATATACAACAAGAAAGGTAACTACATACAGTGCTTTTTGGCCGTTTTACTTCTCGTGGGCAACTAATGAAATCAATCCTACTACTATTATAAAGGCGAAAGTTTGTATGGATGTATGGATGTTTGTTACTCTTTCACGTAAAAACTACTGAATGGATTTGAATGAAACTTTACCACATTATAGCTTATTTTATCAGAATAACACATAGGCTACAATTTATAAAAATATATTGTGTGGATTGTCCAAAATATGACGGTAAGTGTCAATAATTAACTCCACGCGTACGAAGTCGCGGGCGGCCGCTAGTAAATAAATAAATGAAAAAAATGCATCAATAAGCTGATCACTTTTGTATAATAATGCTCTCGAGAAGTGAGTAAGACGGTTAAAAAGGAAAAAGTATAGGTTAATACTATTTCTCTCGATTTTTTCGATTGGACTCGCACTCAAATCACTAGAAAATCGAGACGTTGCCTGTATCCCAGATTTTGTTTATATCGTATTAGTTCAAAAGCTAAACCGGTCGAGCCACCATAAGTTGTCTGACCTACAATACCATGAGTGCAGGACTTGCGTAATGCAACTCATGTACCATGCAACAGGGCGGATGTTATATTGCGCACTCGTTGCTACACATTTATCAATGGCTTTTAGAATATTAAAGGTTTATGATTTGTGTAATTACGTCTGCCGAGGTCCCCTGACATTCACTACTTTTTATCAATGAATCAAAAATTATGTAACCAAACCACCAGGCAAAGGTTAACTGCTTAGCATTAGAAGGATTCTGAAGCTTTTTGTCTTCTAAATCTTTTTTTTTTTGTTAACGCTGGGGAATGCCGCTTGTCTTCGATATCTAGCATTAATTCCTTAAGAATACTGAAAGAAATAATACGAGATACAACGTCATTATGCTGACCGTGACTATTTTATGTGCAGTGCCTAAAGTGTTGCGCTCAAGCACGAATGGTTTCGTGAATGATTCCGAGCCTGGTGGCTACCCCTTGGATAACCATCATTAGGTCACAACTCGATCAATCCCTGATGGAGAACAAAGCCTCCAAAGATAGATAGATAACGTTTATTGCCCATAAAAACATAGTTCTTAGATAAGTATAGCAGGAAACAAGTATACCGAAGAACAAAAAACAACAAAATATAATAGGACATGGCATAGATCATCTATTTATATGAAACATTTTCAAACAAAAGCGGGCACAGTGTGTGCGAAAGGAAGGGGAATTCCGCTCCGGTTCGGACGTAACGCCCGCTTCAAATTAGGCCCTCTGATCTGATTTAAAAACATTTTTTTCCAAATTATCGCTGGTATGGATGTCTAGATAATGAAACATTGCGAATTAACTGTAGCATTCATTATATAGATCAACATCATCACACCTTATTTTATGTAAAAGTAAAAAAAAAAAAGTAATACCCTTGTAGGCAAGTTCATAGAAATCAAGTCATGATCGATTGGCTTCACCTTTATGCAGTTCACAAATTCGTAAATTCAAACATCTTTTTGCTCGGGAATCGATACCAGGACCCTGAGATCACAGCCCGGTATGTAAACCACTAGACCAACGGGCGTTCTATTTTTTGTACTTTGAAACATTGTAAGAGCATTAAGCATAAGAGCTTTCGAATGCAGCAAAGAAATAAGATTAGCTCATTTGTATCTTACATCACGTAAGATAACTTTTACAAAAAGATACTAATGCATGATTATTATGAAATCAGATAGGTACTTCTAAAAGGTTTATTTGAGTCCGTTGTAACTGCAACGTGAACTGGCTCTCCTTTTGCTCCTCCTCTTAAAAAATCTACTTTTTATTAAATGTGTCAAATTAGATGCCCATCAGAACTTTTATTGCTGTCTCTTTGTATGGATTCTGTGTGCTTCCAGCACAATAATTTCAGAATTTGCATAAATTAATTTGTTGGTGTTTTTATCCATAACCTTCCATACGTACCTAAGTACTTACATGTTACACAATATTACGATCATAATTGCTTATTAAGATTTTGAACATAATTTGCGTACACTTAGTTATGACGTTATTTATTTTATCAAGATAACTGGTTACCATGATACTATGTCACCGTAAAATAATCTGAATCGTAAATTGATCAACTTCCTAGGAATTTGATCGAAAATAACAAACTGCCGTCGTAATGAATTATTTAAACCATACTAGGTTTACTTTTTGAAAATATATTTACCTAACCTACTCTGTTTTCGAAACTAATTTAGCACAGTTTGCTATTTTCTAGAAGTTGCTCAACTTACGGTTCAGACTTTACGGTGATTTATTGCATGTAATAGTATCTATCTATGTACGCACATAGTTGTACAAACAAACCATTAACTTTTACAAGAACTAGTGTAACTACATATTATGGTGACCGTATCGTGCTATCCTCCATTTAACTGAAAAAGCAACATAACAAAGTAGGAGGAGGTTGTCAGACGAATTGACAACCTCCTCCTTTTTGAAGTCGGGTAAAAACAGATGCAATACCGGGACTATTCTACCTACTGATATTATAAGTACCTATGCAAGTAGACTAACTGAAAAATAGTAGACGTAAAAAAAGTTGATTGAAAACCAATATTTCCGTTATTTCTTCTCATAATTTTCGTTCTTGGTTATAATAATAACTATTTCTAAACTATGTTAAAAGTATTTCAATATTTTTTCGACTGTTTCATGCTACCCACCTGTAATAGGAGTGTTAGGCCCATACGTCGCCGACGACGCCACGACTCTGTAAGGCAGAGTATTCAACGGCTGCGATCTGTGTTGTCCATGATTTGGCTGGTTAGGGCGGTTCTTCACGCACGCGTCCACCGGCGCCCCATCAGGGAAGCTCTCCACGCCCCAGCACAATACTAACACCACCAATAATTTTGATAACATGATTAGCTATGTCTACACTAGATTTCTTAGATTGTATTTTCTCCGCTCGCGTTTGTTTTAGTAACAATATTTCGGTAACCTTTGGTAGGCCCGTTGCTAGACTGCGCGCGAGTCCGCGGCGCCGCTCGCTTTTGTAACCCCACTTGGAAAGGATCTACATTTGAAACAAGTTGACAGATCAATTAATGTTTGGTTGGTTTAGGCGTGCCGAAACCATATGAACAGTTGCGCAAAGTAACTATCATATGTAATGTATTGGCTATGCTTCGATGGATACTGTGGGTGGTTGGAGTAAAGTCCTCCTACTGGAATTATGAAATTATTTTGTAAGACCAAATAATAAAAATCCCTAAAGAATATCACTAATCATCACTATTACCGTTGATTATAAATTATATTAGGTAACAAAATAATTGTTTTTGAATACTACCTATATTTTCTTAGATCAACAGATCTTAAACAACATATAGCTGTACAATATTTATTTTCCAATAACAATAAATAATTCTGTAACACCTTTAGTTATACAAACACAATGGTAACAATAAAAATAGCATTAAGTGAACACAAAAAAGAACAATATTATTAGTACAACGACCTCTAGCTCTCATCTACAAAGATGATCTTCTCCCCATCCTTCCTGTTAGGAGATAGCTGATCAGGGTCAGGGAGATCAGTAGTTATATATTGCATTATTTCCTCAAACATGTCGTCACAATCCTCATACTCTGTATCATTATCATATCTTTTCTTGTGCTGATCGATATCAGGCTTTTGTGCTTCGACGGCATTTTGAATATGTTTATCTGATTCTCTAGGAATGTCTTGTGACGATAGTCGCTTACGTGCCTCGGCTAATTCCCGCAACTTTGGATGGTTAGGAAATCTCTTCTCCAAATATCTTGTTTCGTAATCATTTAAGGAATTATTATAGACGCTGCTGGACGGTGAAGATATGCACTTAATCCAGTCTTGGCAGTCAATAGAGACGCTAGAAACATTCGTAAAGCCGTAGTATGTGTCTCCTTTAGAATCCCTGTTCGCAATGAACCCTGAGTCATTATCTACGCTGGATCTTTCTAAAGAATCGTAACCTTCGTTGATTACGCCATTTTCTATGGTTTCGTAAACTGGTTCGAGAATATCGGCAAGTCGTTCACTGGCCTGTATCGATATTATTTCGGCTACGTGAAGCTTTGGGGCGACGGTTGCATACTGGTCCTTCGGATCGTCTTTTTGTGCTGGCACGTTTGTGCTGTAAGTGAACCGCCTGTCAGACTTGGGATCTATGCTCATGCGAGGGTAAGAAGAATCGCGTCTCACACGAGAAACTACTGCGGATTCTGTTTTTCTGTATGTCGCTTTGAGTAGCATGCGGACCTGTGAAATATTTTAGTAATTTGAGAAACATAATAAATTCTTGATAATAAAAAACAAACTTAAAACAGAAAGCCTACAGCGAAACCGTTCCACAATGAATGAAAATACCTTCATATTCAAACAAAAGAGACGCATAGCGCGTCTAAAAGGAACCGTGATAAAGATTCGGCCGTGAAGTCTATTTATTGTTTGGTAATCTAGTTGAAATTACAAAAACAACGTTACCTCTTTATTGACATAGCAGTAAAGCATAGCCACAATGAACCCCTGTAGACCCTCGATGGTGTATGCGATGTAGTAGTAGGCCTGTTCCCAAGTGCAGTTGGTGGTGTTAGGCCTCAGAGCTGTTAATAGGAACTGGGTCCCGAATATTGGCATCAAGTACAATGTTGCTTTGGCTGTGTTTCTGTAGAAATAGTTGAAATATAATTACTGATTACTTTTATGTTTTTTCTTTTGTGTTGTAACTGTAATGTAAATTAGCAAAGCAAAACGAGTGATTTCCTAAAAATGAAGGCAAGAGAGGTCTATTTAGTTTTAGAAGTATGTAGCACATATTTTTAAAATTAGGTACTTAAATAAGTACCTAATAATATCTGTCCCTTATTTTCCAATGTTGACTATTCAGATTAGTAGGTACGAGGTGAGCCTCATTGCAGCCGACTAGAAAAGCAATTGGAATAAGTAATAACAGGTAAATAAACTTACAGCTGATGAGCATTTTCCGAGTTTCTGAGCTTGGTTAGAAGCACCCTCAAAACGTCCACAAAGAGACCCGTGTTGATGAGCAGGATGAGAAGGCGGGGCGCGTCCAGGATCCATTGGACGTGGTCCATGGTGTAGATCAGCCAGCATGAGTGGTTGTTGTAGACGCCCATCACGGCAGCCCAAGCCGCTACTGGCAATACGGCGACCGCTGTTTATAGAAATATTTAATTAGTGAAATAACCTGGGCTTTAACATTATCAGCTAAAGAGCTTGTCCAGATGACGCGTTTAGGTCGCGCGTTTTACACGCTGACTTAGAGTAGACAGCCACTGGAGATGCCCTAACGTCCGCGCTTCTAACAATTTTTTTCACCATTTTTTGCGGGGGACGAGGTAAACACGTACAGCACACCACCAAAAATTTTAATACTCAACAGTCACAAATTTTGCTGTCACGATAAACGCACACTACAGAAAAATTTAACACATCAAAAAATACACGCTCACAAATAAAGATTTCACGTAACTATGCAGCATACATACGAAAAAGACAGTGATGGGACACAAAGAATGAGTCAAATCAGTTTGGTGAATGAACTTATATATAAAATTGTAAGTGTAAAATTCTGCACATTGAAGATAAATAAATATTTATTTAGTCAGTTTGTAAAATAAAACCGGCCAAGAGCGTGTCGGACACGCACATGAAAGTTTTCCGTATCCAAAAGATGGGCCTTAAACCTTATTTTCATAGTTAAGTTAGGTAGTTATTTCCATACATTACCATTTAGTTAGGGCAACTGCACGTCATAAGTTGGTTAAGTTGTATTAAAAATACTATGTATGATACAGAGTCCGCTAAAGTTTTCGTTAAAAGTACAGTCAGCCACACATCAGGTTACCACAATCTGTCAAATTTCCTCAACCGATATTCAACTTAATGTGTATGACAGTATTTACTGTGATGTGTGGCTGTACGTAGGTACTTACTTGGAGGTATAGAGCATATTTTTTTCAGAATTATTTTAATAGTATTTCAAAAGTTGGGGGGGGGGGGGGGAGAGGAAGCTCTAATTTTAACTTTGTATTAATATATCTCGAAACTGGGGGGTTTGATCCACATTATGTCAAGGCAATTTTTGTTGTATTTAAAGATACCTTTTTAACGATACCGACCAGACGATGGGGTAAGTCGAATTTATTTTTCGAATTAACTTTTCGCTGTATGGAAAGGGGGGTGAAAAATAATTATTTTTCAATAATGTTAAAAACCAATTTTTGGATTATCAGTATACATCTCTTTACCAATTTTCAGTGGCAACCGGTGAAGAAACGGCGGAGAACGAGCCAAGACAGACAGACAGACAGACGGACAGACATGACGAGTAGACTACGGAACCCTAAAAAATGGTGAAGTTGTGCAATACATACTAAAACGTAAAAAATTACAAATGTGCGCTAGTTTGGGGTTAAACATTTGGACAAACAAAGGGAGAGTAAATGAAACAATATATTTTTAATTAGAATGATTTATTGAAATATTACAAAAAATCCTTATTACGCATTTATATTGATTTTCAAAATGAATAAGTTTATTGTACACGTGTCGAATATATTTCTGAGGGTCTAATTTTTTTGAAATATTGGATAAACGAACATTCGTATACTTTTCTATATTAAAATTAGCGAGCTCCAATTATGGTTTACTATCTACTCCGTTATCATGCATGATACTCCCGGACCACATATTTTATTCCTTTTACCTCGAAATATTTTATAGCCACCAATTCTTTTTATTTTTAGAATAAATTCCAACATCGTATGACCAGAAGAAAGGACAGTAATTTCTCTAATTCACTTTACAATGTTTTAATATTATAATATACGTCTATACTATTTTATTCAATATATAATGAAAAGAACGGATTTTGAAACTAACTGCAGTGAGTGAATGATTCATTCAAATGTCGAGTTGATTTTAATTGGTCCCATCACTAGGACCGATACCACGATATCATTATTAAATTTTTCTGTCGTTTACGTATCGTAACGGTTTTTTATTAAAATAGATTTTCTAGTTTAATACACATTTAATAATTAATAAAAGTCATTACTTATGATAGGAAACGCGATCTTGTTGCGAATTTTAGCTGTCAGATCGTCTTTTACATGAAAATACTGCACAATTCACCATTTTAAAGAGAAACGTCACGCGACACGGAGCGATGCAAAATGGCGATGTAGCGACATCCAAGTAGTTTTGTATAACTTAGTTGACCAGTTCCGAATAGTTGACCAATGTACTTTGCCGGAGGGGAAACGCCCGGTATGGCATCTCCAGTGGCTATATACTCAAAGCACGCTGATTGTTATTCATTGCTCTTTAATAAGAACCTCTGTAAACAGACACAGAGCGCATAGGTACAGCAATGAACTTCAAGTCGCGTAATTCAAATATTCACCTTATTAAGTATCTTCTGAAATTTGATCAGAAGAATGTGCCACTGATACTGCGTTGGCTGAGCATGTGACTATAGATATTAGATACCATTCTCAAACTGAGCGTATCATCATAAGTTGATGATCTGGTTTCTTTAGACCATAGTGTGAAATTTAACTCACCAGCTCCAACGGCGTACAGAACCTTAATCTGCAGCTTCTTCCGAAACACGGCTACGATCAGGCGATGCAGGTAAACGCCTTCAACCAACATACACACGAACACTGCGTTGGCTGCGATGCGCTCGGCGACGCTGAGCATTCGACATGGTATCCCGTTCTCTGAGAGAACTGTGTCGCCTGTGCTTGTGATCTCGTTTATGTAAACCTGGGAGAAAAAATATTGTTTGTGATTAGACCTATTAAATAACCTGTTGTATGTAAGTAGTTCATAAAATAATACGTTCAAGGACAATCAAACGATCATCAAGTGACTAGAGGTAAATTAGTTTTGTGGACGAAAACCATTGATTAGGTAAGTATTTGAGGTGTAAGTAACCTTGACGTTCAGTAATCTTGATATTATATTTATTTAAATCTAGTCTTGATCCAAAATTGAATTAGTATTTAGTAAAAAGCAGGGACCTAAGTAGGTACCAGAGATTAGAGCTAAACTTAGCTCGCATAGCTGACGCAATTTTTTTTGACATCAAAATAAAATAGTGTAAAAAACATTATCGTGTGCTTCAACTGCTCCAAGGCAGAGAAGCATTGGTTTAAAGCTCACGTGCTTATACGTCACTTAGGCTTAAATTCCGCGATATCAACGCGAGCTACAACCAACATACTTGCTTTTCATCATCATCATAATTCACTCACCTCACTTCTGCTTACTATCACCAGAACATTCCTCACAATGATTGCAATGAGCAAGTTCCTGTGCAGAGCGACCCTCGTGATCCTAAGTCTCTTGTACATAAAGAAGATGATGACGGCAGGGAGACAAGAGGCTATGGAGAAGGACACCATGGCGATGTGGAACCGGTACCGGCGGAGCAGGCGGGGGCGTGATGCTGCAGGTTCTGTAGTTCGTTTGGAGTGCCCAGGTACCGTTTTCGAAACATTGTTTGTTGCTGAAATCTGCAAATATGTAGCAGGATTAAAAGCGGTTTCGCACTAAGTGTCCGAACCCGTGAAAACAAATGACTATAGAGTTAGTTCTACGGCTACAGGGATTATTTTTCACAGATTCGAATCGGACGTATTGCGAAACCGCTCTTACAAGTAGCGTAATCAAAGAAAACCAAATACTACCGAATATGGGAATTTATCTCGTGTAGACTTACCTACAAGCAATTTTTAACATCTAGGTAGGTATAGGTAATTGCCGATAATTGCCGATTGATGTTTGGGGGTGACGTTAAAGAGGTAGAAACCATTGAGTCTCATTTTAGTGTTTTTTTTTACTCTTAAGCGGTGATTTCTAGTCGGGTAATTTACACATAATTTTCTTCTGGTAGGATACAGTGATACACTTTATTGCTGTGATCAATGTCTAGCGAGATGTGAAAGAGAAAATAATTAGGTAATTATGCAATATTAAATGGATGGGTTGGAAGAAAAACCGGCGACAATTGACGATCCAGTGCCTTCATTCTGAAAACCATATTTGCCAATGCACGACTGGGTTAACTAGGTATGGGGTTCTGACTCCACTGGTGTTGCTTCGCACTGGGTGACCATGGGCGGCAGCAATCGGATGTACCATTACATGTTTCGTCTGCGACCTATCACATAATAAAGAACTTACGGTGACAAGTCGGTCCGCTATTAGAGTAGGCAAACTCAGAACACACTTCGAAAGCTAAGGTGTCGGCCTCTGTAGGGTGCCAGCAGGTCCAGGCGTCGAACGTTGCTCTACATTTGCCTGAAAAAGCAATCGCCATACAGTCGGAAAACATCGTGTTCCAAAGTTCAATCATTATGTTTGATACTAAGGTGAAAATCGATTGAAGTCAGATTATGACAACCCAGTATCATACTGACTCGATTGCTTAAGTACCTAGTGCTTAAGTAGTCTAGCTGTTCTAGTATTAAGTTTTGTTATACTTTTGTATAAGTTTCAAATTCGAATTATTTCAAAGAATCTATTTAGTAATGCAAATCTTACGCAGTATGATATTAAAACTTTACTATCTTATAATGGACTAGTGGTGTGCTGGTGGCCTCGCCCTCACTTTATTTCCGGACGTAATTTTGCTATTAGCTGAAATCTGTGCCGATAGATGGCGCTGGGAGTATATTGCTTGGCGCTACTGTTTCGAGTTTTCAATAAGTAGATATATAAGATTTGCCGATGGCTATAGAATATAATTTATTATACATAGTATAGAAAATAGATAAATTGTACATTATCGTCATTTTTACCGTATCAGTAATTGATGCAGATCACATACCTGATCTGATCAATCAATCCATTTGAAAATTTCCTAGAATTGCTGCATAGCTAATGATGTTATCAGGAAAATGGCTTAATTATCTTTTACAACTAAAAATTATCCCGTAGCATTAAAATGTTAGTGCTCTGGGCTAGGTTGTAAATGCGTACGTAATGTTTGTAAATACGTGGGTACGAGTACATTTGACCACGTCGCGTATGAGAGTTGCCTAACGTGCAATTTAATCTAACTAGTTTACTGACATGTGAAGTCTAAATATGGTTGCTGGTCGGTCGGTACGTTATTAAACCTCCATGGGAAATGTCTCAAATGGGTCATATGATCGCCTAAGTAAACAACGTAAAACCGTTTACAGTAAGATCATTTCTGAACAGCTATTACATACATACATACATTGAGACAACATCACATTCGAGTACTTGTCCTGGTCCCAAACTAAGGAATTCCCTTGTGCTATGGAAACCAGAAACAACGAAGGAACCACAAACACCCAGACCACACAAATATCTGTTTCATCAATTGTTGGTGCGGGAATCGAACCTGCAACCCTTACGTCTCAACCGGCGCGGCGCTCAAACCATTGCGCTAAATGTGTCGTCGAAACCTAAGTTATTCGATGCAATTGACGGGATAAACTTCGACTATGGATGTGCGTTCTATAGAACCTTTAAAAAATGTGCCTTACTGTTAACACTTCTAAAAGTTACAAAAGAATCCTGTTTCTATACAGAACCTTACTTGACTCATTGTTGTACGCATGTTTGTCGGAAACCATGCTATGGCTGCAGCAGTCAGAAGCGGCGTAGAAGCACCTCTCCCAGCGGCCGTGGGCGGACGGGATCATTGCTTGTCTTACGATATTCGACACCTCTTCAAACCCTGGGTCGAATGGGTAGCATCCGCAGGTGCCATCTGCTTTAGGCTGTTGTGAAAAAATACTACTTAGAAATTGGAACGACTTACTGCCGCACTCAGTCGTTGATTAACTAAGTGGGTTACTTAAGAAAATATATTGACACTTATTTTAATACGTCATAAAGACTACCTATACTTAAGTTAATGAACATTAGCTTAAATGACGTCTCTGAGTGCGGCCGTTACTCATTTCATTATTCTTTTGACAACGTATACAGGTATTATATACCTTAATCATTCAAAGTCAAGTCATGATATAAGTATAAGATTTTATCAAGGTGATTAATCACAGATAGACTCATGTTTTTATAAGATGCTAACAATAAAATTGTAGGTAATAGCATCGCTGTGTACTTATAATTATAGGTTTATAAGTTGAAAAAATCACAGCTTTAATTGCTGCATAAAATACATTGATTATAAAGGAATTATGATAACATTGGATTGTGGTAATCTGTTGATAACCAATAATCTGGGTGATTCAAAGATTAATACTAAAATACTATGTAAAGTTTAATGTTGAACATTATTTTATAAATGCGAATGGAAAGGAAACCAAAATACTTATTACCAAGTATACCTACCTAGTATTTTCTGCATGATCCTAAAATTTACCTGAAGATTGACCAGTAGTGAAAGCCATGCGTACCTACGAGGTAAGCTTGGAACATACTCGTAGGAATAAAGGATTGATCATCTATTGTACCTACGTAAAGTTTATGCAATAAAGTTATGAAATGCAAAACAAACATGCTGTGTTCCTACTGGCACGTAACCAAAAAATATTGAATCAACTAACTCACAATCTCCAAGCATGGTGCGAAGAGGTCTCCATAGAAACAGCCAGCATTCAAGTTGATGGTGTTATAACCAGCGGCATATAGGAAGTCATGGGTAAAGAAAAGACAGCCGCGACCGGCCACCCATCGAAAGATCTGTTCGTGATACTGCACATTGCGGTAGTCGCAAGTCTTGTTCGTGTCTGCGGGTACGAGGTTTGGAGGCTCCTGTGAATATTAGGTAAGAACATCATTACATCTACGCAACAAGGTATTCTCATAAACCATTGTACCTGGTCAGCAGCGGCATATCGTGACTAAAGCGTGGGTAAGTACCTTAGACGAGGAATGTGCACTCTCTTTCTTTTAGATATCTTATGCTATCTCCACGTAAGACAGTCTTGCATGTAAAAAAATGACTTTTTTTTAATGTCTTTATCCAAGTCTGTCTCCAATCACAATAAGATAGACGGAACCCTCAAAGCATCACTCGTGTTTTCGTCTGTTTTACCCTATTGTTTTGTGAACTCTTTCTTTGTTTTTGAGTGCCACGGGAGGCTCTCTTGAACGCAAGACCATAGACGAAGTCCCTCGCTCCCGCCGTCCACGATGCCCACGATTAGTTACGTTAGAAGAACAAAGTTATATAAATAGGTACGTACTTCACAGATGTACATATTAGGGCGTTCGCAGTTGAGTTTGTCGTTGGTTCGAATTGCGACCCTGGTGTTCCGTTGGTGCCATACGTCCAGCTCCGCATTGACGGGGTTCAGTATATCATTGAAGTATTCGTATGCGTTTACCTAAAATACGTTTAGCAAGTATTAGAATCAAATCGAGAACAAAAAAAACGAAAAGATCAAAATAATAAAAAAATATAGGTAATTACTAGTTTTAAGTTTTATACCTCTGTTTTGTGTGCAATAAAAAACATATTCATTCATTCATTCATAATTATTTTTA
This sequence comes from Cnaphalocrocis medinalis, assembly GCA_014851415.1. Lineage (NCBI taxonomy): Eukaryota > Metazoa > Arthropoda > Insecta > Lepidoptera > Crambidae > Cnaphalocrocis > Cnaphalocrocis medinalis. The sequence goes on from CM026280.1 coordinate 17,285,545, forward strand.
TAATTTAGTAATTTTATCTTTATGCAATTAAATTACTAAGTTCAATATAACTCCTTTTAAGTAGTTCCTGTTTCTCATTAGGGTCAATAATTCTAGGACCAGCTAATAAGACAAATAAAGTTTATTCAGATACAATATTCCATGTTTCATGGATGTGCTACTTAAATATGCTCATCCCAAAATTTAAATACATTGATGATATGTACTTAACATAATCTTTGAAACGAATCTAATTCTTAAAACAATGACAAGCTAAATAACGCCATAAACAGTTAAAGATGATCGCAATCCGGGACGGTATGTCCGGTCGATGATACTTCGTAAGTTTCTAGATTTTCTGTTTTCGGACTAATGTAAGTAATAAAAGTAATTCCATACCTCGCTCCTATGCAAGATCAAAATCCACCAATAGGACACTAGCACAACAATAACTTTATCAAATCGGCCCATGATTCACAAAATTATTTGCAACATCACCAAACATAATGTATGACACGCACGGCGTATTAAATTCGGAAATCGCACCGCACTCTCGTCGAACCGCGGGTCATCTCAGCTCTCAAATGTTTGCAAACAGGCCATCTGACATTCCAGCACGAGCCGAAATCATAACAGCCTTTGTTGATTGTCTTCCAGGCTATTTTCTTTGAGGCCAAGAGCGTACTAAATCGGCAAACAAACCTAGGAATGTTTACAAATTATCAACATCCACGATCAATGGTTATCGACAGATTAATTTATTTAATGAACTCTGATTGGTTACTTATAAATTAATCTAAATTTATCGAATATCATAATGAAGATCGGAAAAAAATATCAATGGTTCTGTGGGAAATCAGTGCAGATTAGATAAAAGCGACGATAGCTTTTCATCATGACTAATCACGAGGATTGCAGGACTAGAGAAAATTGTCCTATGAAGCACTAGGTTTTATTAAGGTACTTAGGGTGGTCATTTTGCTGTAATGAAGTATGCTTTCATTTAGGTTGCGTTCCCATAGAGCAACCTACCAATCGGTAATTTTATGTGGAAGAACACTCTGACCCGATAATGTCAGGAATTGAATGAATGAACCATTAATTACATTAAAAAACATGAATACCGCATGCTTTAGCACGTGAACCAGATATACAACTTTTATTTTCTTGATAATCTGCGTCAGATTGCGTCCTTTTCTAACTCCATATTTAAGAAGTAGGTTTTTGATTTTTATGTTCGCATTATCACACGATGTCAGCTATTAGTCAACATTTGGTCAACATACGCCAATAGTACGAAGGTCTAAAACATATCTGTTTTCTGTGGTAGGTCCACAGGTAGATGGTCAACTTTCAACGCTGTCAACTATGCGATTCAATTCCGCTTCTAAAGACGCTATTATCCGGTTCGACGACGATACCATTCGTCGGCGTATTTCAGGTTGTTAATTAATTCGGACCTCTTCATATATCTTCTAGTGCTCATCTATAATTGCTTCGGAGAAGAGTTAGAGAGAACGCAGCTTTGACGGACTCTCCTTTTAAACTCAATTTTGTCAATTTCCTCCTCATCGTCTTGAATTGTAGGTACACTTCTGATGCCAATACAGATTTTAAATGGATTCGCAAACCCTTGCCGTAAGTCAGGTATTTTGCAGTATCTACTGCAATTTGACGGTCATACCCTACATATCAAAGGCTTTTCCATAATCAATAAAGCAACTTTATATAACAAGCCCTACTCTTGCGACACAACTAAATCACTACACTCGCTTAATTATTTGCCTATTTAATTAAACATGCTTGATGTGTATTAAAATTGCGTATTGTTCTCGAAGATCCCTTTGATTCGGTGCCTGTTTAATTTATCGAGGCAAGCAAATAAATCGTAAATAATAAATTGAGGAATTTATGTTGCAGGCGTCTTTAACAAGTTTACAACGAGAAACTCTCCAACGAGGATGTGCGCATGTCTTAATTATATACGTCAATCAATGAATCAATTCAATCAGAGATTTAAAACGATTTATATCTCTCTCTCTAATTCGTTTTCTAATTTTCGTTACAGCTAGGCACGGACGTATATATAGCTTTGACAAGGGGGGTGTCCCACATTGCAAAACAATTACGAAACACCCCCCCCCCCCCCCCCCGTGCTTGGATTTAACAATTTCCCTAATTGAAATTATAATGCGGCTCTCCCGAAGTACAATTCAAGGACCGGCTGGACCCAGCGTGCGTTATTACATGTACGCTTTCTTGAAGAACGTGAGGTTGATTTGTTGATTTGCCGTCCCAGGGCTATTCGCAAGGTTGCTACCCCAGCAACCTTGCCGACCCCTTAATTAAGTCGCCCTAGGCTATAGCCGATTCAACCTTATGTCAAACCAGGCCTCAATGGGGGGGGGTCCGGACCCCCTGGACCCCCCTTTATATACGTCCATGCAGCTAGGTACCTACCTACTACCTCTTATACCCCTCTGGTTTCTTAGGTTACGTAAACTGGTACGAATTGGTTAGGTTTATTTAATTTTATCTATAAAAATATAAGATTGGTAGCCTGAACCTGGGGGTTATCTTTTATTTTGTTCCTTAAGCGCAATAGATACATGAGTATGAGTAGGTATGTCACGTTCTCGTTAACTATGTGACTTGCTGATTGCTATCATCAAGCAAAAGTATTGTCAACATGAAAATAAGTAGGTACTTATACATTATTGGGCGATAAACTTTAAGCCTTGAAAGCGAACTTTAGAGATCCTCTCTTGAAGTTTTTATTTTTAAAATTGTTTTAGTATTTTTTCAAGGGATTATACATTTTTTTTTTCATTTACACAACACCTCATATATTGACCTGACTCCATACTAATCACTTCCATCATCGGTTCTGCTCTTTCAGTAGGTTAGGGACAGTGTAGGCTGCTGTGACTGTGACTAGCCTGTTATGCGCCCGGTGCGAGCTTTCGTTGTTTCAACATCGGTTAAAAATGCAATACAGATTTAGATAGCCTGTGACAATAAGGTGGCGGTATCGGTTTGAAATATCCTTTATTGCTTTTCTGAAATTAAAAGGTTAGTTCACTATTTAACTAAGACACTCAGGGAGGATATTCCTTCTAAGTCCCTACTATAACGTGAGGTCTGGACCCTCCTTACTCTACTCCTCACAATTTTCAAAAGTCATAGAACAAATGTTGTTCAGAACGGTTGGTAGAACACGTGGTTAAAGGGATGTAAATGTTCACAGATACATCCTGTATATCTATAATGTATGTTGTCATTAAAATAAAATATATATATATAATATAATTATATAAAAATATTTGTTTTTACTTTATTTTTACTTAATAAATTACTGGAGATATCGATAAATGTTATTGATAACGCTAACACCCCTATTTTGGGTCATGTTGGCGATATTGTTTTGTCAAAGTTAGGTTTGTTAGGTTGGCACTGACCGAGGTCACGTGTTTCATACATTTTCGTTTTCTTTTTTTTATTAGGTACCTACATTGTGATTGTACTCACTTAGGCTGCCTGTCCATTTAAGCGGAGCGATGCGGCGGAGCGAGAAACGGACAAATATTAGCCAATAGTATTACACAAAAATTCTACTGGCTAAAATAAATAAATACTATATTGGCTAATATTTGTCCGTTTCTCCGCTCCGCCGCATCGCTCAGCTTAAATGGACAGGCAGCCTTACTCAGTGCAAAACGGACGGAGTTATTACTATAATTATTCTCTTGCTCAGTGCTTAAAACGCATTGACTTAATATATGGACCGGGCCTATTGTCCTATACAAAATCAGTTATACAAATACCATGCATGTCGACGTGGAGTTCTCAAAACTATTGTTCTCTCTATCTAACTCAGCTTGATTTCATAAGTGGAAAGAGATGACACTATTTCATTCACTCTATAATCGGAAAAATTGTCATTTGAAACCACGTTAATGCCTAATGCGGCCAAAAAGCCATGTTTAGTTACAGTTTTCTGAAGTACATGAAGTGTCAACTCACCGTTTCTTCCGACAAAAAAC